>BJBW01007202.1:0-87388 GCA_004320125.1 Scolopax mira
TCTCTATGGTCCCTTCCAACTCTAAAAATTCAGTGAAGACATAAATATCTCTTGAAATAGGGCTCAAAATTTATGTTTTTTTCAGTAGCATGTGAAAACTCCGCATCAGGACTGCAGCCATGTAATTCAGTATTTCTACCATAATCAGTGATCTCATCTGACTGTGTTCGTTACCCTTTCCCACATTCTTAATGTGCACAGAGGAGCTGGGCATGATTTCTCTGTGCTACCTTATGCAACTCAAAGTAATAAATCTCTTTCCCTCTCGCTTTGACAAATAAGGTTCTTTCAAAATCATTACGTAATGGTATTGCCCTAAAAGAACCACATAATATTTTAGCAGCAGGACTCCTCTTTGTGGTGTTTTAATAAGTGTTGAAATACATGATGTAAAGTGACTGTGGTTTATAATATTGCAGGTAAATGCTACTTCCACTCGCCGCATGAAAATTATTTCTTATAGAAACTTCTAAATTGCTTTAAATGGTGTAGACTGATAGAAATATTTTAGCGTGTTTGCATCTTTGCTTTTGAACCTCCTAACTGAATAAATTTGTGAATTACATATGTTTGTTTTTCTTATCCCAGTGTACATAAATTGTATAGATAAAATCCATAAATTTGATTGTGCTACAATGTGCTATGCAACATAAAACCAAAGACCAAAATAAATTAGACCTCAATACAAATAAATACTTCTAGGATTTTTCAGGAAGCTATAGAAGATACATGGGATTGATTTCTTTAGCATTGATAAGTATCTGTAACTTAAGTTTCTTGAACCAGTATTTCTCTGATTTACAATTACAAGACAGTGTCTGCATAGGGAACGGGTGAATTTGTGGACTTCTTGAAATTTGGAAAGTAAAACTTGATATTTTTCTGTCCTATCTCTGCCTGTTTTAGCATTCTCCTTTTCCATTCACCAGGCTCGTGTAACTTTGTATTGGTTTACCTTCATTAACTTTAATTATAAAGTTTATATGCCCCTTTAAAGGGCTTTCATGTAAAATGAAACCAGATCCTCTAGTAATCATAATTTTGTAATAGATGAAAAACACGCTGACAGGATCATCTTAAAGCATATTGGTGTAAAGAAGTGAAGATATGGAAAAAGCAATAACCCAGCTTAACCCTCAGGAAACTATGGGCAAGAAATAGAATTTATCTTCAGGGCTTTATTGTGGGAAAGATCTTTGAAACTTATGCTGTTATGACTGCACTGAAAAATTAAAGAGTGAATCGCCCAGTGAAAATATATAACTTAGTGGTAAAGTTAAAATAAAACAGCTGATACAGTGAAGGTGCTCAGAGGGCTGGAGCCTCTCTGCTGTGAAGATGGGCTGAGAGTTGGGGCTTTTCAGCCTGGAGAAGGGAAACCTTATAGCACCTTCCTGGTACCTGAAGAGGGCCTACAGGAAAGCTGGGGGAGGGACTCTTGATCAGGGGTGTAGTGATAGGACAAGGGGTAATGGTTTTAAATTGAAGAGGGGAGATTTATGTTAAATACAAGGAAGAAATTCTTTGCTGTGAGGCAGGTGTCACCCTGGCCCAGGTTGCCCAGAGAAGCTGTGGCTGCCCCATCCCTGGAGGGGTTCAAGAGGTTGGACAGGGCTTTGAGCAGCCTGGTCTGGTGGGAGGTGTCCCTGCCCAGGGTGAGGGGATTAGAACTCGATGGATAAGCAATTTAAAGAGTTTAAGGACAACCGAGGCTGTGTATCAATAGAAATTAGCTTTCATCATAATATAATTAAGAAGTCTGAAGTCTTAAAAGATACTCCCACACAGATACACACTGTATACGGTGTGTGCACACACACCCAGGAAACAGAAAAGGAAGAAAGGCAAAAAAAAAAAAATCCCCAACCAAAAATAAAGCAATCCTTGTGAGTGAGCTGTTAGGTGCAAGCAGGTGGATTCAGTATCCTACTGGAAAGGACAGAGGAAGCCACTATATCCTACTGGAAAGGACAGAGGAAGCCAGGCAGCTCTGGCTCCAGACCACCCAGTCTTCTGTGGAGTTATGAAGAGTCTTTCATATAAATAGAATCTCCTGATAGTGCTCCCTGCTCTCTGTAAATAATAGACATGAGTGAAATGGTGGTTGTTTTGTAAGGCTAAAGTGTATATCTGTCCTTAAGAGAGCACTTGTTTTTCTTTAACTTTGGACAGGGTTAAGACAAAAATAGATCCTGCTGCATCTTTTTTGACCGTGACATTGTGTATTTGATTCAGTTCTTTAGTATGTGTGAGAACTGTGGCACTCAGCTGGTTCCTCTCAGCTTCTGCGGAGTTGTAGAGTTTTCTGTGTTCTATGATTTTACTGGAAAGAGGCAAAAACACCGAGAAAAGCCTTCCCAATGTGGAACATTAATTATTAATATGTAATCCAGATTTAGAGGACTTCTGGCAAGGGTGTAGAAATTCATTTTTTTCAGGAAGTATGTTTTACAAAGCTGTGAACTTTGGTTAATTTTAGAAAGTCTCGTGAGCTAAAATAGATGTCCTCTGCTTTAAAGACAAATGATTCACTTGAGCCACAGGCCCTTGAGTTTTCCAGGGCTGCATTGGTGAAGAGGCTTGGCCTTTAAAATGGATGTTAACTGTTGAAATAGAAAGAAGGTAGGTTTGGTTTTCTGGTTTTGGGGGGGAGTGTTTTGGTTTTTTTCCCTGTTGAAACATTTTTCTGCATTGTGCTTTGAGTTCTATTGAATATCTGTGAAGGTATTACTTAACGTTAATAGTTTGTGACCACATAGTCAAGGGATTTTGCTACATATTTCTGAGGACTTGTCGCCTTTGACCGATGCCTTGGGTAAGAAGTATATAATGCATTTCTGTTCTATCCCTTGACAGAAACTGGTAAGACATGGGCAGGCCTTTGGTTTACTCTCCAAAGAGGTTTTCTCACAGGGATGTGCAAGGAGGAAACAATAAGAGAACTGGGATTCAGAAAAATTTCCTGCAGTTGAAACATACCATAAAACTATTTGGAACCTAAATCCGTACTGGAACCTCCATTCCTCCAAGCTGTCAAAAATGCTGGTTTCAGGAGTTGTGGCCTGATTTTCAAAGCACATAGTAGCTATGTGTCCTGTGAACTAGCATAGGAATGTGCAGCACGTCCTAAAGTCATTCTGGAGCTTCTGGTTTATTTGGATATGTGCCTGGGGAACGACTGAAAACGAAGTAAAGATTTGTAAGCTGAACCTATAAGAAGCTGGGGTGAAATTTCTCTCTTTTCTCTCTTCTATTGTTATTCTTATTAGGCAGCCTTTGAAACTTAGAAAAAGAACAATGATGTTTTAAGTTCTCACCAGTTATTAGGGAGAAAAATCACTGCAATTTGGAAGGAAAAAGAATGGAAAAATTGTTACAAAAATCTTTCTGTCTCTCTGAAAGAGAGAGGGCACGCTGAATGGGTGCACGTGCAAAGTCTCTTCTAAGGCTTTGGTTCTGTTTGAGTCTGGCTTTAATTGTCCTGGCAGATCTGTCATTTTGACCCCGCATTTGTAGCACTGGAAAAGCCTAAGGCCCTTAGTGAAAGAACACTTTGGAATCAGATCTCTGAATAATATTAGGATTTAAAAAGATGAATTGTGAATCTGGCTTTAGAATATGGAATAGAGTGTTTTCTGTAGAAAACCAAAAGTGTCACCAGATTGTAAATCTTTCAAGGAAAACTTACCTGTTTTGTTCTGTAGAAATGATTTGGTATTTGTGACTACATCACAAAGACAATGTGGTTTCTACTGAATTTGTAAGGACAATATGTTTTGAGACACCGAATGAAATCTACTCTGTAGAGGTAGATTAAGTCTACCCAGACCAAAATTACCAGAAGATTCAGATGACTTCAGGGGAATGCTTTAAGGGAAAAGGTAATGCCAAATAGTAAAGCTTCAGGATGCAGAATTTGGGTACATCCGTGTTAACAGTTTTCGGGAGATATACTGGAAAGGGACATTTAGCCAGAGATTTAACTGGGTTTACTGGCAGGTACATGATGTGTAATCCTTTATTCACAATAAATTGGAAACTTGCAGAGTTTGGATTGCACAGATGCTTCAAATACTGCATAAAAATGAGCAATGTGCACGGGTTATATCTGGTTTTGTGTATTTCTGTTTTAGGTATTGTGCTTTTAGCACGTGGTACAGAACAAACAAAATGATAGCCCCCAAAATTACAGCTATTTCAAGCTAAGTATTTCCAGAGATACTAAATTTTTCATAGACAGTTTTCATAATATGTAATCGTGCTTTTTGGCTGCAGACTACTAAGTTTTCAAGCATAGATAGCTAAATCTAAAGCTCTATTTCTTTTGCTTTATATTAAAGGAAAAATTTCAGTTCATAAACCAGATTTCATATATTACAATCAGGACATCACTTGTGGTGTTCTCTGAAGCACCTGGTGCAGATACTAGAGAATAAAACCTAAACTTTATAGAGCGGTAACTCTAATTTGCTGTTACTGATAAGCGCATTCAGACTTCTCTGCTTCTAAATTGTTTTCATGTTGTCAATTGATTCCTGAATTCTGCACTGTGTTCATCCTTTAAGAACACTTTAGCCTAGAAAAGCTGTGAAAGCATATAAGCTGCAGCGTTCTAGTTGCCTGAGACAGCACAAACCCTGGGGTTTGTGAGTTAATTTCACTTTTCCCTGATACAGGAGCACCTGTAATTTCCCTCCCACTTGTTGATGTTTGGGTGCACCTGGCTGTTGCTGTATTTCATCATAGTAGCTTCAGCTGAAATTGTATTTTGAATTTGCTAATAGCACTCATTGTAATTACTGTGTACTGCTTCATTGGAATTCATGTAATTATTATTTTAAACCGCTTTACTTGTTCTGATTTGAATTTTTAATTTAGAAAACACATAGTCAGATCTTCGATCTGATTCCCTTTGGATCACTGAGGATGGAGCATACATTTTAATGTTTCAGGCTATTTGTATATGACAGAAATTTCCCAGTCTAGGATGAATATATGCTAGTTCTTACATGTGCAATGTTAGTCACTCCAGTGTAACCTATTTGAAGTTCCAAAGTCTATATTAATTCACACAATAAAATAGTTTAGATTTGAAGTTCTTTAATAAAATAAGTATAAAATACTTTGTTGTACCAAACATAGCTAAAAGTTACCTTTCTACTCCTTTTTTTACATGCACAAACTATTAATAAAATACCTAGTTATGCATATATAAAATGTTTTTATTATTTTTTCTTTATTTCAGAAAAATAATTGTATCAAATTTAGAAGTCACTTTACAGAGGTTACAAGCAAAATGTATGCATAGGATGCTCGGAATGATTGAACAGGTTTGGTTTAAGGAGGTGTAGATCAACTTTCTACCCAGCTCTTTTATGGGCTTCCAGATGAGCTCATAACTGCTGATACTGTATTACCCTTTTTCTGTAGAATTTGGGGGGTGTCATTTGCATCCTGGGGAGGGATTTTTTTGTGTGAATGGTTGCAGTCAGTCCTGATGTCCTGATACATTGGCTTCACTAAGAGTGAAGGCCCGAAGCAGGGCCTACAGTATCATCAGGTTCTTATTTAGGGGCACCAAGCCTGTCCCATGTATAAAATAATAAGGCAAAAGATATTTTAACACGATAATTAGGGCAGCCTTACTTGGTTTAGTCCATCTCCGAATGTTATAGAAAGGAGTGAAAAAATTATCTATATTCTGTTATTGAAAGGCTAAGTATGTCTCATGAAGAAACTATAAAAATTTTTAAGTTAAACTAAACTAAGAGCTGAAGTACAGAAAGTGCCCTAAAGAATCTTTAATATCAAAATGAGCTCATACCATCTTTTAAAATAAAAATGAATACAGGCAAGTTAATATACTTTCAGTAGAGAAAATTAAATTGTACCTTTATTTTTAGAGGTCTTGAATACTCAGCTCTTATCAAGCCCTGTTTTCTTCCTGTCTCCCTCTCAAGTAGTTCATGATTGAGCCAAGTCTTGGTAGAGATAAGTCTTTAATGTCTCTCAGAACACGGAGTGTCCTTTTTGCTGAGAAACTCACTCGTTCCCTGCTCTTGACACACAGAAGGTAAACTTAATCCTTAGAGAAGGATCTTTACAGTGGTGTGTGAATTCAGTTTATTAATCTTTATTCAGGAAAAAAATATTACTACTACACTATTCTAGCATCTCAGAGCAGCATGTAACCTGTTAACATCATCCCCAAACTGCGTTTCTCCTTCAGCAATACTGTAATGCCATGGAAAGGAAATCATACCGTGAGAAAATATCGTGATGGTTTTTGCAGCCGGACAAGTTTTTAGGTCTTTGGTTTTATGATTTGGAAAATTTTTTGAGTGCCTGCAGATTGTCAGATGCCAAATGATACATGAGCTCCAGCAGCATTGCATTGCAGTTAATGACCTACCCTTTCAGGGGTTTCAGGTCTGAGGTTGGATTTCTGTCAAGTTTCTTCTCAGTGTCTGTATAGATGCCTTACAGCTTGTGCTTCACATACAATGTAAAGGCCAGTGTTAACTTTTTCAAACCAAAGCGTGTGCACAGCATGACCCTTGTTCAGTGTGGCCCTATTGTGCTGGTTCCTGCAGCTGCCCCCTCTCCAGCTTTCAGCCCTACCCTTCCTTGCACTTTCTCTTCATCTTGGTTTCTGCTGCTGCTTCCTGTGCATTTGCTCATAAGAACTAAGCTTTTCTTTTCTTTTCTTTTTTTTTTTTTTCCTTAACCTTGATGAATGGCCTGTATCTCAGCACTGAAGCTCACCTTTTTCTTAACTGAAAATGATTGATAGAGCAAGAATAACAATGGAACAGTTTATGTGTCCTGACAACCTCAGCTTTTGCTAGGGCTTCCCTCGAGGGACTGGCAGAAGTGTTATTCTCTGCAGGAATTCAGATACCTATGAATCTAGTGAGAAACCAAGTGGGATTTTGAAACTCCTAGTATATGGTCTGAATACCTTTTAGAAAAAGCAAACCCAGAGTGCTCTGTTGATTTTCTATCATGGAATACTTTGAGGGACAAATATTCCTTTTTGTTTTGCACAGATGGCATAATTTTGGCAGATGAACTTCAACATTATCAAATACAAGTGCACATTTTTAAATGTTAAGAAATAAGACCATGAATATGCTTTTTCAAAAATATTCATTATTCCTACATTTGCATATACTTCAGTGCACATGCTCCATAATACTACAGTGTTTAAGAGTTTTATTACTGTTCTTGCTCTACTATCATTTAAACGTAGTGTTTTCCCTTAGCATATTCCCCATACATGTTTTTTATTAAAATGAATGAAACAATAACCTTTTTGAAATAATGTTTGCTTAAATTTATTACCCTTTTAAATATAATGAGCTCTTCAGGCCAGATTTTCAAGTGATATGGCAAGGTGACTTCACTACGACCAGGAGACTTGTGCCAGTTTATGCCTATTGAAGATCTGAATGTAAATCTTACGATGGTTTATTAAAATATGTCTGCCTAAAATTAGTCAGAGAAGGAAAAAGAAATCAAAAAGGTACACAAGTAGAACAGGTGTCTAAGTGATGTTGACTTTCACAGGTTCCTCAGTCATGAAGACTTTCAACTGTTTTGCTCCTAGATCTGTAGATAGAAATGTGCTGCGAGAAGCTAAAAGCTTTGAAAATAAAAGACCAAAGTACAGTAACATCCATGAAAATGCTGACTTCATAAGTCAACATTTAAATGGGAGCCTGTCTGCCTTCTAAATAGCTTTTCAACTTCTTTCTTATCATAGCAGTCCTTAATTAAAATAGTTCAAAGGAGTTGGGTCATAAAACTGCATTGTTTTCTTGTGCTAAAAAGAATTTCTGCTCTGTGAGACTTGTTCAGTAACTGAGCAGTTGAACCAATAATCTCTTTTTCACTGTGATGAACCACACATTAAGAATGCCATAAGCAATTATTTAATCTTTGTAACTTTGGGTTAGTTTAGGACCACAGTGGTTTATTTAAATACTTCTTCAGTGTATCATTGATTTCTTGATATGGAAACGAAGTCCTACATAATTCTGCATTAGTTTGAAACCAGTAATGCTGATAGCCAAGCTTTCTACATAAACACTAAAGGGTAGAGAAAGAGACAAACACGTCCATGCGTGCAGTTTGTTGGGGCAGAAAGGGAAGGGAAGAATCAAGGAAGATCTGGAAATGGAAAAAAAGAATTTAACTCGTGGAGGAAAGCAAGGTCTATGAAATTGGTTTAAAATACTTGTTCAGTCAGCCAACCTAAGGTTTGGTTTTGTTTTTTAAGATAAAGCCTTGCAAAAAGCACAGCATTGCTAGCATCAGGCATTGGACTTCAGTGATCTATTCTCTTGTCAAAACATCAACATCACAAATTCATTGCATTGCCTTACAAATGACCTCCTTTTAGCCCTGCTTTCTGTAGTCTGGAGTTTCGTTCATTTGTCATGTTGCAATCCTATTTCTGGTTTAAATTTCCACTTCTGTTGGAGACATAAGTCTAAGTAGTAGCGTAAAGAAGCCCGTAACCTCATTCATAACTGTCAGGACCTTCCGTTCAGAAGCACAGCTCGAGAGTAGCTGCAGTTAATAGTCTTTTCAAGAAGTTGATTCACTCTTTGACTAAAAATTCGTATGATAATGCTGATTGGGAAATTGAAAAGTCATGTGGAAAGTGAACTGGAAAATAGAATTTTCTAAGACAAAAAAGACATCTAAAAATTTTAGTCTTAGGTTATTTCAATTCAGCTGTCCTACTCGCCTGTTTCTTTCTCCAGTTCTGCTCTCCAGTTTTCTGCTTTATTGTATTTTTACAGTACATGAAAGCAGTTTATGTTGTGGAGTCTGGTGTCGTGAGGTGATGCTGTCTCTTTGCATAACTCTCCGTAAATAAGATGTAAGAAAATTGAATGATAGTAACAGCTAATCAGGTGAAATATTTCGATTTTTAAACATTTTAATTTCTGTAAGATATATTCTTCACATGAAGCTGCTGCTCACTTGAATAGTCTTGCTCATTCATCACTAAAACCAGTTTCCCTAGGAAAAAAAAACCCCAATCGACAGTTTCTCCCCTGCTACCATTAATTAAAAATAAGATAGTATGGCCTATGTCCATTTATACTAAACAGCTGTGAGCAATTGTTGAGGGGAGGCTATAAAAATATCACTCTGATTGTCTTTGCATTTATGGACTTTTTAATCAGGATACTAGCTCGAGCAGAACAGAACTTTCTGACTTTGGAGTTAAATCTGGATAGGCCAGATTAGAGATCAAATTAGATATCTTCTGTAGGCTAGAATAAACTCCAAATAGCTCATCCTGGAGAAAAGTTGAGTATATGAAGCACTTAAAAAGTGTAAAACTAAATTAAGAGTTTGAGTTCCCTTGTCTTCTCTGAATACCTATCTTGGTACTCAGAATTCTGTTTACACCCAAACCAGCTCCACTTTTATAGGAATGGTATCTGTCAAAGTCAGTGCCATCGATGTGATGTGCCAGTAAATCCTTTACATTTTTGCATCTTTTCCCACATATCATGAATTGCTTTGACATGTTGAAACAGATGCCACAAACCCGTTTTCACAACTTTTGGTTATAGTCATAGCCTTGGTATACTTCTGCTTCTTGCCTTTTCTATAATCATTGAATTCATCGTGACAATTCCCAGTGTTAGAAGATTATCCAACTTCCGTAAACTAATTTGGATGGAGCATCTTTTTGTTCACAGTGAATTCAGAATCTCTCACTTGTGCAAATATTCACTCCCTCCCCAATTATTGTAAAATCCTTGCATAGCTGGACTTTTTCCAGAGAAGCAGTAATAATGCCAAATGCTTTAGAATCACCTGGTTTATAAAGCAAGCTGCCTCCTCATAGTCTCACTGGATGCTGTGACTCGCATCTTCTCACAGCAAAAAAGTGTAGGTTGGTGTACCTCGTGTAGTGCTGTTTCTCCTATTTCCAGAGAATCGATTTGAGGAATTTAACAGCTTCTTTCTGAACTCTAAAAGGACTGTGGAGCCTCTTATCATTTCTTAGCCCCAAGGATTCAGACCAACATCTGCTTCCAGCTTCATACCAGGCCGGGTAACGTAGCAACCCTTCCACCTGGCTCCTGCCAGAGATGCCTAAAGTCTCCGTTACCCTCAGATTCTGCCCTTTCATTGTTTCTTACTGAGCTCTAAAAGAAGAAAAACCAACTCATTATTTTGTTGCTAAGTCCGTAGTGTTCTAAATTGTACTGACTCTTTGGACAGAGTTCAGTGCAACAAACTGTGTAGGGAATATTTTTTTTGATACTTATGTATTGCTTGCAATTTTGAAACTGACCCAAACCCATGAAAAAAAGACTGAACAGACTGTCCAGGCAAGACCTAACCTATTCATTATGAAACTGAAAACACATTTAGAGGGGTTTCTGGATTGTTATTTTCCCCTATAGTTGATAACCCATTGATAATCTTGACCAACACTTCATTTTCAAGAATAAACCCTTAGAGAGTCACAAAGTGCTGCTGGGGTTGTTAAGTATTATTGCTTTATGTAAAATATAATTCATATAAATAAAAGGCTGAATATCATTAAAACGTTATTTTAATATATATTCAAAAGTTTAAGAAATAACCTCTTTCCTTTGGATTGTTCAAGTCATTTTGAATCACTGTGATAGCTCTATAAAAATATTTTAGCTTTTTAATATACAGTAAGTTGAATTGGTTTTGAAAATGAATATATAAAGGTACAAGATACTTAAAATGTCTCTTGAGGCAAAATTCAGAAATGTTGGAATTTGCTACAATAGTAAGCACTGAAATAAATCCAGGCCATTTTTCTCTTAGGAAGCAAGAAACAAAGCAAGTTCTGCACAAAATACACAGTTTGTGTTCTATATAAAGCATATGTAACATTCATGGTCTGAATTGTCATTGGCAGGTGTTGGGGGTTTCCCCCAACCTCTACCAGCTGCTCGCTAGTTCCCCCCTGCCCTCAGTGCAATGGAGGAGAGAATTGGAAGGGAAAAAGTGAGAAAAACTTGTGGTTTGAGTTAAAGATGGTTTAATAGGTAAAGCAACACTGCACACACAAGCCAAGGAAAATAAGGAGTTTCACTCACTACCTCCCACCGGCAGGCAGATATTTCTCCATTTCCAGAAAAGCCAGGGATTCATCACACATAAAGCTTATTTGGGAAGACAAGTGCTTTTATTGCTTGACATCAAACGGTCTGGAAGATGCCTTTGGTCTCAGTCCTCTCCCAAGGTCTCGTGTGCCCCCAGCCCAGCGCCCGGTGGGGCAGCCTGAGAGACAGAGGAGGCCTTGGGGCTGTGTTAGTGCTGCTGGGCCAGAAATGACATGTCCCTGGGCTTCCAGCAGTGTTCTGGTCACAAATCCAAACCACAGCACCCTCTGGGCTGCTGTGAACAAAATTAACTGCATCCAAGGCAAACGGATCATAGCAGGTTTCACTGGATCTCAAAGAAGTTTCCACAAAGTGTAGAATATTTATGATTCATTTTTCACTACCCATTTTACAAATGAGAATACCCGGACTAAAATGAATATATTTCCCAATTCATGCTGTGAACCTGAGCTGATGCAGAAATAACGTATTTCTGTTTGAAAGAATATTCTTGCTAAAAAAACTCACCCCAAACATTTTACTAATTAATGCATTATCATAATACTCCCCTTCCCTTCACCTTCCCTCTCCGTGTGCTTTTCGATGTGTGTGAGCATAACTATCTGCTCCCAGATAAGTCTTCTTAACTTTAAATTCCATAATTATAATAATAGTTTGAATTGAAAAACTGCACAACCTGAACAATTTACAAGTTGTCTATTGCTTACCTCATCATCAAATGATGCAGTTGTTGATACATTCACCAGTGACATTTTTAAAAGCAGCAACCTCACCCATCTCAATATATCTGAAGGACTTGGACTTGCTACTTTGCTCTTCAACTGAAGAGAGAAAACTACTGTATTGCATATCATTAGTTCTAATTAATAGCCTAATAGTTTATATTTAGTATATTAGTACATAACTAATAACTAATAGTTTAGATAGCATTTTGTGGTGTTGAACCCCAAAATACCTCTGAATATGACTGCACTTTGAAAGGATATGGCTCAGAAATGGTTCACAGGTTGCATTGTTCAGTTTAAAATGCATTTTACCAGCCATGGACATTTTTGGAATTAATTGTACGAACAAATTACATGGACATTGTTTTCCAAAATAACTAGTGACTTAAGATGCTATAGCTTTTTAATTCTTGACTTGACACATTTTTATTTGATATTTTCAGTGTACTCACAGCACTATTTTAAGGTTAAGTGTCTTGCCAGTTGTTTGAATGCAAACAGCAAAGCATGTCTATCACTAGCCAGTTTTCAAAAACTTGTAGCCTACCAGTTCCTTGGTCTCTCATCTCAGAGAGGGTGTGGAGTCTCTGGAGACTTCCAAACCCTCCTGGACGTGTTCTGTCCAACCTGCTTGTGGTGACCCTGCTTTGGCAGGCGGGTGGACTAAATGATTTCCAGAGGCCCCTTCCAACACTGACCTTTCTGTGATTCTGTGATCTTCCTTTCAACCAAGGAAACTAGTTCTGCCTGAGAAATCACCACTACTGTCCCTAACTGTTGATGCTCGAGGCTATTTCAGTACATGTGAAGTCAGCAAAGTGATTAATGACTCATTAGAAATTAATATATTTCCCAAAAGAATTTGCAGGGATTTGACTGTGAAATTCCTGCTGTACTCCGTGGGAGCTACATGACTTAATCCCCGTGACCTGCTCTTTATAAAGTAACCTTTGGGGAAAATAAGCAACTTAAACAGCTGGAGACATACTATTAAAAGGTGCTGCATGGCATTACAGCACTCCAGATAAAAATCCTTCTTGAAACAAAAACGTTATTGAGAGACTTAAACTGGAAAATTGAACTCAAAAAACTGATGTTGGTAGTGACTGACATGGGGGGATTCGTGTTCCAAATATTGAAAATTTGACATTGTTATCCATGACAAGGCTGAAAGAGGACACAACGAGTGGGATTTCACCATGATATTGACATGTCTGGTCAGTCAGTCCACTCCTTCCTTGTAGCATATATCTTAAAAATATGTCATGAAAGTTTCCAACAGACATAAAAATAAAAAAAACTACTGTGACTGAGGAAAAACGTGGTAGTGAAGGAAAAAAGTGACTTCTAAATATGTATCCAGTAATTCATTACAAATGTAGTTCAAGAAGCAGAAAGGAACATACACAATGTGCTGCAGAAATGCAGTAAAACCCAGCTGTTTCTAACATGCATTATCAAATGGGTTCTTCATCCATCTCAGTAAAATATAGAATCTTCATCTAGTCATTCATATTTTGGTGTGTTCCATCATTCCAGTTCCATGTAGAATCTTTTATTTTCCCTACTGTACAGAAACTTTTTGATGCAAGGGGTGATGTGCAGGAAACGTTTCTGTGCAAATACTTGACTTTTAATCCAAACAAACTGGTGGTTGTTTCACAGGCTTGCATAGATACATCTCCTGGAGTCAATTATGCAATATCATTCTAAATTTCTACTCTACTTGCATTAAAAAGTGTATTTCTTGCTTTGAACCATACTTGCTTATAGTGGTGCTTACTTGGGTAACATATCCATTGACGTCGTTTAAGGCTACATGAGGGACCAAATTATTTTACTCTCAGAAAGCAGATGAAAACTACACGATGCTAAAATTATTTATTCCATATGAATAACTGAAGCAAGATCATTAATGTCATTCCAACACTGTGACCATACCCTCTTCTCTACACACTGCCTTTTAATCACACCAAGGATCATTCATCATCTTTCATACCGTATTCAAAAACTTTGTCCTTGACACAAGGAACACACACAATTTCTAAATTCTGTCCTGTAAAACACAGAAAGTTTTAAGGAAAAGGGAAGCAAGACTAGAATGAATATTTTGCATTTTTTTATCGTTACTTGTAAGCAGCTGTGTTTATGATGTAGTTCTTGAGATGCTTACACAAGCCATGACTCTTCAGGATATGTATTTTTTACGTATATCACTTATCGTGTGGGTACAAATCAGTGTTTAGCACAATTTAAATCTGGTGTTCATTTGGCTGTGGTAGCAGTGAAGTGTAGACAGGCTGTAACCATTGGCTCTGTGGGAGTGGAGTAGCTCTCTCAGAAGAGGAAAGGTTCTGCACTGCAAAAAGCCCACCACCTTCAGCAGTGGGTCTTCTCATTGACTTTAATGGGCATTAATCAGGCCTAGTGCCAGCGACTGCTTATGTGCATATTTATATTTTAGCAGTAAACACTGGAAGCCTTCATTAAGCTCAACGGTAAAAGTGGATGACCTCTCAGTATCAAAAGCAGTGACATACAGATAGTAAATTAAATCAAGCATTAATCAAAACTTTAAAATAGCCTGCTTAATCCTTTCAGAAACAACACACCCACAACCTTCCCCCAAACCCTTGTCAAACAAATGGTTTTTGCAGTGTATCTGGAAGGTCATCAAGTCCTGGGCTATTTCAGGAGCAAGTTCCAGATGGTCTCTTAACACGCTGAATAATGTCTGTCTATGTGGGAGTGGGGAGAGAGGGGCTCGAAGGAACTATTCTGATAGGGGTAACCCCATGCATTATGTATTCATATATGGCAAGCTAGGTGTTATAATTAAAAAAAAACTCTTGGATCCTTTGTTTCAAGTGGCAAAAATAACTTGTTTCAAGAATCTTTACTGATAATGTCAATTTCATATTTCACTCAGCAACACTCTATACAACCTTTAGCATTTGTTTTGACTACAGTTGGTTTGATTACAGGAGTGCTGGTATTTTAATGGTGTGTGATATTCTTAGCTTGAGATTGCATGAGCAGTCATCTTTTGTCTTGTAATTCTTACAGTACTGTAAAGTGAAAATCTAGCAGCTATATAGGCATTATACGTAACATAATTATATTGTATAATGCAAATGTGTACGTTTAAAACTGTTTTGCATGAATTTATTTTAAATGCACAAGACAGAAAGATATTAAATGCTTTTTGAGCATCATATGGAAAACTCCAGCTGTCTATATGCCTCTAACTACATCACCACCTTGAATGAGTTTGCTCTGAGGCTGCCTGTCTGCCCACATTATGTGTAATGGGGAAAAACACTGACCAGATATTAAGCTAAGAACAAAAGCAGACAACCTAAGGCAGGTTTTTTTCTTAGGTCAGAGGTGAAAGTGGAATCCATTAACCAATGGTCCTTTCCAGCATTAGCCCTAATGTTACATTCTGACCCACGCTATGGTGAAAGGTGAAGGATATGGAGTAAATATACTTTTGGTGCCTTCATTTCTGCATGCAGGAAGATACAGATGGCACTGTGTTGATATCAATTATAGAATTAAAAAAATTAAACAAACTCAAATACATTAATGGTAAATAACAATAATGATGCTAATTACATCACAGAATGATAAACTCCTTTTCCTGTTGCTGTCTTTTGAGTTCCCTTATGGCCATAACTTTAAATTCATTACATTGGTGAAATGCCGTTCATGTGTAAAGAGACCAAGGGTATGGAAGAAATTGCACATAGATACATCAATGCAGAGGTTTTGTCCTAAGGTAATAATATTTCAAAGTACTTTCATTCTGATGGTTTTCAGAATAACTATTTGAAGTGAGTTGTTGGCCTTGGACAAATTCCTGGAGGAGAATGACGTATGTGTCACAAAAGAAATCATTGTTACAGGCTCAGCTAGTGACAGTGCTCGATATCGACAAACAACTGAGTTGACATAAAGCCTACCGTTCAATTACCAGCATAAAGAAATCTCTAAAACAAGATTGAAGGCATGGCCTATGGCACCTCAAGTTTGAATAATAGAGCAATAGTGAAAAATAGACAATATCAGTCATGCAGTAACAGAAAAATTTAATTTCTAATCCTTATCCTGTGCCTGTTCAGTGGACTAGTACAAAATTTAAGTTTCTTATACAATCAGCGGTCAATTATTGATTTTTTTTATAATATTTTGTACATAACTAAAAACTTGTTTCCAGTTTGACACTCAAGATAATTAAGATTCTGAACTCTCCATTAGAGTTGTCTTCTCCATGTGCTCACTGTTGATGAGCTCCAGAGTGCATTGATATCATTTAGCTGATCAGCTTACGGAAGAGAATACACAAACCCATTCAACACTGCGAGTTGTCTCCAGGGAAGTTTGGATCACTAAAGGTGATATAGAATCATAGAATCACCTAGGTGGGAAAAGACCCTTGGGATCGTTGAGCCCAACCATCTACCCTACCCTGCCAAGTTCTTCCCTACCCCATATCCCGCAACATCACATCTAAACGACTCTTAAACACGTCCAGGGATGGTGACACAACCACCTCCCTGGGCAGCCTATTCCAGTGTCTCACCACTCCTTCTGTGAACACTTTCTTCCTAATGTCCAGTCTAAACCTACCCTGTTGCAGCTTGAATCCATTCCCTTTTGTTCTAACACTAATTACCTGTGAGAAGAGACCAGCACCAACCTCTCTACAATGTCCTTTCAAGTAGTTGTAGAGAGTGATGAGGTCACCCCTCAGCCTCCTCTTCCTCAAACTAAACAGTCCCAGTTCCCTCAATCGTTCTTTGTATGATTTATTCTCTATATGATTTATAGGCTGTTGACAAAATGTTATCCAGAAGACAGTAGAAAACCAAAATAAAAAACCACTGTCAAACAACTGCTATCCCTACAGCATACATTAATGCTTAACTTTGGCTGGACAGTGTTTTGCAATACACTTTAGGGTGACTGATGAACATTAAGTGTGAGAACGCTGCAAGATTGTGTCCTTCAAAGAGAAATCTAATGAAAGAGTAAGGAAATTATGAGATTCTCGCTGATGACTACCTGCAGGTATTCTTAAGGGAATGTGTATGAGTGAATGAGAACTACAGGTATTAATTACATTATGGTCATGATTAAAGGGCACGTGAATTTAAAAGTAGACAGGAGTATGGACAGATAAGTCTTTAATGATCATACACATCCTGAAGTCTAATAAGAAGTAGAGTAAGTAGAAGGATCTCCGAAAACTGTGAGAAGGAGAAAATTAAGTCGTTAGGCTTAATCTTTTCTGTGTGACAAAATCTAGTGATTTCCATAGGATGTTGCCTCATCCTTTGGGGATTATTGCACCTGGCAGCTCTAAGCTTCTGCTTTGGGTACTGATTCATCTGTTCCAAATACTCAGTTCCAAATGTGCAACTTAAGTTGTCATGTCAATAAATAAGTGGCATAACACTATACAATAAGACTATGAAGGTGACAGGTGTATGTTTCCTAGATGATCCTGTTGTGAATTTGATTTATTCCAGACTTTGAAATAGCTCAGCTCAGTGAGGCCTCATCCTGTCCTTGAGAAATAAAATTCTGTTGAGCCAGAGTGGTTGTTTGCCATGTCCGTGTTGCCTAGAACATGAAGTTGTGCTCTCTTTCTCCATAGGCTGGAGATACTTCATCACCCTCTACTGTAGGGATTCTGATGTATATACCCGTGATCTGAAAGTTAGTACAAATTTTAGTGCTCCCTTTTTAGACAGGAAGAAGTAGAAGAAGAGCTAATGATATCACTATATGTGAAAATTTTAACGTAAAAGAAAGATGCTTGGTAACAAAGAAACACCCAGAGCATTAATTCTAGCCATTTGATTGTTTCTGTCCAAAACCAGATGATGAAATAATATGCTTGTTCTCTGAAAGCAACTCAGAGGAACTTTACAGAAGCCTACCTGTCATTCAGGTGGTTTTCTTATAGCTTCTTGTCTGCAGGAATCCTTCCTCAGGATTTAAAGTTTCTGCTGTTTGGTTTTTTAAAGTTTAAATGCTCATATATGAGGGATGAAACGATAAATTTATGAATTTTATGTTTCCTGATTTTCTATTGGAGAAATTTAATATTTTTTTTTCTATTCTGAGGCTTAATTTCCAGTAAGGAAATGCTTTATTCTACCAAGAAATGTATGTAAAAAGGTACCTTAAATCTTAATGTCCAAATCCTCTGTGCATTTGTCTTGTTTGTAGTATTTTCATACTTTCTGCACATATAAGCTTATCTGTGACCTGTGAGCAACCTAAAGAAATGGGACTATTTCACATGTAAAATACACTAAAGTTTAACAATAATTTTTAACCAAAAATAAATAAAAAAGGAGTTTAGGAAGTTGTTAGAAATAATATTAAAGTGAAAAATAAGAATGACAGTCTAGCTAAGGTAGTATCTACTTTTTTTTTTTAACCTTTTTTCTAAGGTATTACTTCTACTAAGGTAGTAGATGATCTGGCCTTGTTTGAACTCTGTTGGAGTTTTACTGTTAAATTTGGCAACATCAAACTTCACAAACTTTAATTCTTGCTTTTTACTTGAAAAATCTTTAAAAGGTGCACTGCATTTGACTTATTTCAAATTTCCTAACATAGCTCAACCTGGGGTGGAGAATGTGCTTCTTGTACATTTAACATTTTATAAACAGTTGAAAAAGAAATCTTTTTTAAAGTGAAAAACAGCTTCAAAGATCCATTTAAAGTCAGCATCCAGTCACAAGACTGCTCTCCAACACTGCACACGAGAATTGTGATGGATTAACTGAGTGCATAACAGATATTGTTTTAGTGCATTAGCCCTGATTTCCTGCTCAGAGTGATTGATTGAGCCTCAGTCAAGACAGTGTCCACAGCAAATATTAAGCAAACTTACCCAGACACAATCAATCACTCTTATCAAAGGATCACCATGTTGGAGCAAAAAAATGCTAAAGCACTACCTGCTTTGCACTGCGTTCATCCAGTTTCATTTTTTTTTCTTAAAAGCATAGAAAAACAGATTGCCTTTGTAAAACTATCATTTGCTTCAGAGTATTTCTTCAGGCTCATCACCTGTCATGAATAGAAGTGCAATTTGCTTATATTACAGCATGTTTGCTATTTTAAGAAAATGTATGTTTCAGAAAAGACGTGGTGAGGGCATCGTAAGTTAATTAGAATATTTAGAGAATAACCTGACAGTAAGAAAGGTCATTTGTCTATAAAAACTGACCTTGGTGGTTTCAGCCATCATTGATTACCACTAGTAACAATACTTTTTCTCCAATGACTGCATTTCTAAAGAATTCTGTTATATTCTGCTTTTATTTTACTTAGTTTATTTCAACTGTATAGGTAAGCACCTATAAATATTATTTAGGTATAGTAAAAAGTCATATATATATCAGGCAAATGTGATATTATCATTTAAAGGGTATGGAAGATTGTAGTTTTTTTGATAGATGAGGTGACTGAGCTCAGTGTCAAGATGTTGTTAGTGGCTTCCAGTTCAGATAGGTCTCTGCCCACAAACCCTAACAACAAACTGAGACAGCACAGGCCATTTTGACCTCTGTCTTGAACACACTGAGTAGGATCCTATTTAATCACCAAAAGAAAAAAAAAATTTTCTATATAGATAGGAGTGAACTGACTTGCCGAACTGGTCTAAAATAGAGAATGAATAGTAGTGATCCTACTCTGCAGGAAAGAAGTGAAGAAGCAAAATTTCATCTCTAAAGGTTATTTTTGCTTAAAAGCTAAGAAATTACTAATAGAAAACAGTAGAAGAATGGGAAATCAGAATTAAGGAAGTTAGTAGTCAACCACAGGAGAAACTGGAGTTAGAATTGCTCTGTGACCCAGGATTTCACCACCATGCTGCAACATAAGCTTATGAACTTTCTTCACTGGCTTGAGATCTATAAAATAGTGACATCAGACATCTTTCCCTAAAGAAATTCTCCCCATGAATCACTGCATCATCCATATGGCCACTGTGTACCATCAGCCTGCTAGAAAGCAATTGAATCAGGTTTTCTCAGTTTAGCCTCAGGACCAGCATAGCCATTTTAGACCCACACGTTAGGAGCTCAAGGCACCAGTACCAACTCTGTTTCAGCTTTCACTTTTTTCTATTTTTTTAAGATTAGCTATGAAAATAATCTCTTGGAAGCAACCTCTGCTTTCATGGTAGAGGGGTTCTTGCACTCCTGTTAATATTCCAACTGGAAATAGGAGTTTGCCCCACTACTCTGACTCGAGGTTTAATCCATGCACGTTTCCACAGTTTTCACTTGCCTTCCATCCAAGTAAGTCACTCGAGTGACTGTCTGGAGTCTGACATTCCACCAACCTCTAATAATCCTGGTTAGATAGATTTTTATAGCATAAGCAGAGTAAAACAACTTCTTATGATTCAGACAAGAACACAAATGCTTGTCCTGTTTATAGCCAAGGCAGCATCTGTAAGAGACTTTAATTGTTTCAGAGCATGCAGTGGGAATGTCTTCAAATGAATTTAAATTGCAAGCTCGGTCAACTAAAATGCTTTTAATTGTTCACTGGCAGCCATTCAACACAATTTGTACACTCTTGACTGTAGTGCATAGCTGCTTTGGTGTGTGCATGTTAATAATATTGAGATATATCCATCCAAGAAAATATTATCTAAATGTATGTGACAGCATGTATCAGAGTTTTAAAAAACTTGGAGTCATGGAAAATATATTTATACTGTACGTTATTAGATCCACCTAGTAAGCAAATACTTTCCCTTTCCTATGTTTTCATTTTCTTCCTTTACCTACAAAATGAAAGAGAAATGCTGGAAGTGGAACAGCCACAGCCAAGAAACTGCAGGGCTCCCCACTCCTGCCTCCCTCTTCTGTCTCCTCCTCAAAGACAGGCTTCCCAGCTTCCTCCACACCACTGGACAGATGTTCCCAGCAGAATGTCTGATGTCTCCTTCCCCGTTCCTCTCTCCTAAGAAGCTCTTTCCCTTTTTGTGAGTGGTAGGAGAGTCGGTCCAGGAGGAACTGGAAGCAGTACAGAGTGTCTCGTAGAGCCATGGGGTATTTCACTGGCCATCTCTGGATATTTTTGGTTTCTATCATGTAGGTCCCAGAGAGTCAAGCTTGAGGAGTTCAGAGCTTATTGTCCAGTTTTGACTCATTGTAAGTATATGGCCCTTTACCTCTAGGTCACTTCTTTTTTGCACTAGCTTTTTTTTTTTTCTTTTTAAATAAATGTGATAAAGGTCTTTTGGTGTATGAAATATGACTGAAAGCCATGTTTGCTTTTTCTTATACGCTGTCATATTTATGGTAAGCTTTTCAAGCTAACAGTGGAGGCTGCCTTTTTGCACTACTAATTCAGTTACAGCAACATGTAGTAGATGATTTATGCGAGAAAGAGGTTTCTTATTAACCTTATTGATGTTCTTTTAAGTTTCTCAGTAATTTTTTTTCCCATTATATGCTATTTGTACATATTTGGTGTATGTGGGAAGGTTTTGGTGGTGGGAGGAGGCTGTAGGGTTTCCTTCTGTGAGAGGAGATCAGGAGCTGCCCCCATGTGAGTAGAGAGTGAGTTTCAGAGAGGCTTTAAAATGAACCCTCTGCTGCCCAAAGCTGAGCCCATTGGCGATGCTGGTGACATCACCTCTGTGATGTTTAAGAAAGGGTAAAAAAAAGCTTCATAAAATGTTTACTGTAGTGATTTGTGCTCGTATAACCTGTAACCTGTGACTGTGCACGTTATAGTGCATCGGCAGATTATCAGTAATTGTATCTTCTACACCCTAGCTTCTTAAAATCAGACACACACTAAATTATACCCACAGTAAAAAAGAACAGACTTCAGAATAATCATAATAAAATCCGTGAGAGTGCACATTCTTGTAATGGCTCCATTTGGGGCTCTGCAGAGTGTTACAGCTGGGTTAAGGAGGTTTTTTGGTGCAGTAGTAGTCTTGGATCAAGCCATTCCATAGCAAGTCATTTATGTTGTTCAAGTTTCCTAAATATTCAAAGAGGCTTTCTTCAAGCAAGTTTAATTAAGATATTTTAGAAATATAAAGAAATATGCTTTTCTGATTTTCTTTACTTAATAGACTAAGCCAAGGTAAACCATTGGAGACTGTATAGTCTTTCAAGGAAATGTCCTCATCAGCTAGAGATTAAATTAGGTCATCTTGATAACCTGGTTTGGTGAACCAAATTGGTTTGATATTTGACTGTACCTCCCCTGGAGTTTTGGGTTAAAAATAGTGAAATTGTAAAAGAAAATCTCCAAAAGGGATTTTCCATCTCAGCGGATGTTTTTCCTTTGAACAAAATGATGTTTCATTTTATAATTGAAATACAGTATGCCTTTGAACTTTCAATAGCTAAAGCTATTAAGTAAGAGTATCACATTTCATTTATTATATTAGGTTTTAAGTTCAGTCCATGCATTTTTAATTCTGTTTATGTCTTGAGAGATTGCCTCTAGTGGAATAAAACCAATCAAGTATCTAGAACAAGAATTAAAATTTAGGTCCTAATTCACCGTTGCCCTGTGGTTCCTTTGTGTTTGCTTGAATAAGTAGAAAGGGCAAATAAAGTAAACGTAAGGACCCTCTGGAGGATACTATTGTTGTACAGGGGCAGATAATGCTTGAATTCTGCCAGGCCTGCCTAAAAGTCCCTTAATGTAAGAAAGCTGTGCTCCACGGTGGCTAAAGATAGAAGGAAGTATATTAGCTCTATGCCAGGGCAAGGTAGGAGGAAGAATGGCCACAATAACTGGTTTCATAGAGAATCTGTGTCCACAAGATTAAAAAAAAAAGAAAAGAAAAAGAGAGTATTGGTGAAGGTAAGGTGTACGTGCAAGTTAGCCAGTTTGTCAGCTAATGGTAGTGTTTCTTAGTTTCAGAAGTTTGAGAAAAAAAATAATAAAAATTATATAGGTGGGAGGAGATGAGGTATCAGAGTACTGGGCAAAAGTGAGAAAAACTTGTGGCTTGAGATAAAGAGTGTTTATTAAGTGAAGTGGCACAGGCAAGCACATTAAAGTAAGGAATTCATTCACTACCTCCCATCAGCAGGCAAACGTTTTGCCGTTTCGAGAAAAGCCTGCATAGAGCTTATTTGGGGCAACAAACACAGTAACTGGTATTGCTTTTCTTGCTGAGCATGACATCAAATGGTCTGGAAGATGCCTTTGGTCTCAGTCCTCTCCCAAGGTCTCGTGTGCCCCCAGCCCAGCGCCCGGTGGGGCAGCCTGAGAGACAGAGGAGGCCTTGGGGCTGTGTTAGTGCTGCTGGGCCAGAAATGACATGTCCCTGGGCTTCCAGCAGTGTTCTGGTCACAAATCCAAACCACAGCACCCTCTGGGCTGCTGTGAACAAAATTACCACAACTGCTCCAGCACAGGGCAGAGCTGAGCCCCCCAGGGAGGCTGGTGGCACCTCTGGGGACACACATTTCGGGAGGAGCCAAATGCTGCCGGGAGCGAGGAGTGAGGGAACCAGAGTGAGCCCCAGAGGGGGCAGGAGAGGCTGCTGGCAACGAAGCAGGGAGTCCCTGGCAGCCCCTGGGGAGACCATGGTGGAGCAGGGGAAGAGGGTGAGGAGGAGGAGGGAGCGGCAGAGAGGACCACAGCCACCATTGCCCACCCCCCTGTGCCACTCCGGGAAGGAGAGGAGTTGGCTGAAGTTGAGCCTGGAAGTAAAAAAAAAAGGGGCTGGCTGGGGGGAAGGTGTTTCAACTTTTGTGTTTGTTTCTCACCATGCAAGTCAATTTTTAATTGGCAATAAATTAGTTCATTTTCCTCAAGTCAAGTCTTTATTCCCCATGATAGTAATTTGTAAATTATCTCTCTTAATCTTGACCCATCGGCTTTTCCATCTTATTTTCTCCCCCTGTTCCGATGAGGATGGGGAGGAAGAGAGCAGCAGGGTGGGCATCAGGCAGGCAGACAAAGTCAGCCCATCACATCTAGGAACTGAAGGTGTCTTTCTCATGTGCCACCACCTGGGTACATGTGTACATATATGTTTTCATTATTTTTTCACTCCTGACCTTGCTATGTAATTTTTATTTTTGCTTCTTTTCAATCACACAAAACCAATGTAATCTTAAGGTACAGTCTGAGCTCAGCTTTGTTCAGCCACTGTTTTCAGCTAAAACTTTGCAGGCTTTTTTTATATTTGGTTGTTTTCTTTGTTATTAATGGCCTCATAATTCTGTCAAAACAAAGACTGGAAAAATGACATATGTGATTTAATATTCACCTTTTAGAAGGACATAGCCTTACTGAGTACAGGAGGATGATTCAGGGCTGAATGTTAAAACTCACAAATTTAGCAAGGCCTTTTGTAGTCTTCAACCCTAAGGACTGTTCTACATCCCTGGAATTAGAGTAAGGATAGATCTTGGGGTATCTGTGTGTCTCTTGTTGATCGTTTTTTGCTTTTATGAAGGAGGCATTTTTCCTATTACCAGATTGGTTTGACCAATTTGAAGTTTTGGGTTTTTTTTTAAGAAGGGATTAATTTGATTCTTTTCATGGTGGAGAATCCTCCTAGGTAGGCTTGATTTTAAAGTTAATTTTTGACATTTAATGATAGGAGGACACTATATGGAAGAGAAGCCCAAGTGTGTTAGAGCAAGGCTTAGGAACAGTCCTCTGAGGACAGTCTAAACCCTAATGCTATTTAATATCAAACTATGTACTATATTCCAATGAATACCTATCTTAGAAATACAGGGAATACTTTTCTCTTGTGTTTTTGCTTTCACCTGTCTATAAATTATCATTTTTTATCGTTGATTGGGGAGAGTACAGGAGATAATGAAATATTTTAAACTTTTCCATAAAGTCTTGTATGTACTGTTTTTATTTCTTCTCTCTTCCCAGGCATCCTTCTGCACTCTTGAGGCTTTATTCTTCTTGTTTCTTTGTTCTTTCCTAGCAGTCCTCTGTGAGCAGAGGGGTGGGAATCTTTCTTTAGCTGTTTGTACTCACGTGTCATGCGCTTCTCAGGACGTGGTTATTCTGGTCTCTCTCCCTTCCTCAGTTCTTGGTGTTCTGTCATTCAGATGAGTCACCAAATACATTATTTTTTTTGGCTGTTAGATTGATTTCATATGTGAAATTCATTTCAAATGCCTGTTCTGAATATACTTGCCTACCTTCAGTTTGCCTGGCATATTGAACAGAATTCGATTCGATGACTTATCTCTAGGCCTGCAGTTCAGTCAAAAGTGTGAGGTGGCTGGGTAATTTGGAGCTTGCAGGCTTCAGTTGCTGGAACATACTGAATCATCAAATGTATCTTCCTCTGTAGATGCAAAGCAAGTTTCACTTTGGGTATTTAATTATGACACGCAGCAGAGTTGGGTAGTGTGTGGGTGTTAATGTCAGCTGAGTCTACAGACTAATATCTAAACAGCCTTCTTTTATCTAACAGACTAGATCTGGGCTCAAAACCCTAAGGTATAGCTTGTAGTTGAAACCAGTGTGATAAGGTGTGAAATTCCCTGCACAAAATGCAATTTACTTGCTAGTAAACGAGTCAGCAAGTTTACAAGCATTTTTAGTATGCTTTGTTAATAGTAAATAAATAAAACTATAGAAGGTGGTATGTGTTATGACCAAATGTCTGATAGGAGCAGGTGGATATTACATTGATTCTCTTTACCATCAGATTGGGAATGTATTTCTACTGACATATTTGCATTTCACTCCTGTGTATCAGCTAGCAATGCTGTACCATTTCTAGGTGAGAATAGTAAACAAAACCTTTATTCCTGTTTTATTTGGCAAAGTCATGTATAATTTTAAAACTATGTACACAGAGAAGGTAATCTTCCAAAACCACTAATAATCCTAAAATGATGTGTGTACAATGAGAAGTTTCTCTAGTTAATTTATGTGAAGGCAAATTAGAGTAACACAGATGCTATTTTTTTTCTATTTATTTATTTATCATATAGAATAACTGTATCTAAAGATTCTAAGACTATGTTCTCTGCTTTACTGCTGCCATATGGAGCATTACCCACAGGTCAGTAGAGAACATGCAGTCTAGTTACTGTGGCTTTTCTGGGATTGTGCTGGTGCTGACTTTGAGGAATGTTTTGTTAAAGCACCTTATCCTTAAAACATAACATTAAAGCAACATTTCTGATGAAGTACTAGTGTGATACATCATCAGCACCAGGCTCCTTCCTGCTACAGTCCTCAGAGCATAATATTGCAAAAGAAAAATAAAAAAGAGGAATACTGCAAAACCGTGGTGTTAACTTGAAAAGTGAATGTACTGAACATGTTGGAGTACCTCTGCTGTTGGCTCAGGTCCTCGATGTCTCCTCTATATAGTGCCAATACATTATCAGAAAATTCATACGATTGTGGTGAAAGAATTCTCTCATCAATTAACTTCCCTGCTTTAGGATAAAATCTTACTGATATTTGTAAATATTTGCTTGCTTTTGCAGATACCTTATTAAAATGTGAATATTATTCCAACAAAAAAACCTGTACACAGCCCAAATTTGGCAAAGTTCAGGCATAGATTTCATAGCAAAGGCCTTTCTTTAACAAGAATGTGAAATCTGTCAGAGGAAAGGGGCCATAAAATTAATTCTAAGTAATCTTGGAGATGAGATAATAGACCATTAATCTCCTCAATATAAGCATGAATTTTCCCTCTGCACTTCATGCTTATACATTTGTAAGAATTTTGTCAGTGAAAATGGGAGAGAAGCCATGGATTTACTATAGGGGTGACTTCCTCACGCTTCCACTGCAAGCTTTTTTTTCAAATTAATTTTTTTCTCCATTTGTAAAATGATGCCAACAAAACTTGTTACTGGTTCTGTATTAAATGAGAATTAGTGGCAAGCTTATAATGTATGACTCAAAGTCCGTGTTGAAAGTTTAAGCAGCAAATATTAGCGAAAACAATACTGTCATCCGGGTGGTATAATGTTACTGGGGTTACTGGGGAACTACTAGAAATATATGTTGTATTTGGATACGGTTAATCCATGTATATAGAAGCTACTAGATAATACTTAGAAATTGTTTCTTAGAAAAGAAGCAAGTCTTCCTTTCAGAAGTTCCATTTCCTAGCATCAGCTCAAGCAGATAGCTCCTTCTCTCACCTGGTCTCTCAGTATCAGACTCTCTCTCTGACCAGTTTCCCTGGGCTGGCTATCTAGGCAAACCAAAGCATCTATACATAACCTGAATTTTGTTATCTTTCATTTCTAGGAACTGTCAAGAAGAGTCTAAGCTCTTAGAGAAAATAAAATTTTATTTATCTCCTTCCCCTAAAGGCTTCCCACCCCTTTGAGAACTTTTCTATGGGTTACAAAGTGCAGTTGCCTTTACAGAAGCAGAATCTACAAAACCCACAACACCTTAACTGGACTTTCTCCAGTTTCCTGAGGTGAGCAAGGATATCCCTTTGCTCCTCATTTTCCTGTGAGTTGCCTCATTCCGTTATTCATTTCACTGAGATTTTCCCACATTTGAAACACCACCATGGGATCATGGCATGAAGCTGGAGGCTGAGAGGAAGAGCTTCAGCGTAGTAAGGATTCTGTCCGTGTAACACAATCCAGCAGCCTTCATTCACTGAAATAGAGGGTGAAATTTCTGTGTCAGTCTTGCAGGGCAGGTGTTATTGTGAGTGGTGTGAGGCTCAGAGGAAGATAATGAGTGCTGAGCACCAGAAGGATGTTTGCCAGGATGGATCTTCTTTCATTTTTGATGAAGAACTTCTGTTTTTCTCAGATTTATTCATTACTTAAAAATCTGATCTGAATAATTCGGTGTAATCTTGCTTGCCATCTATACTGTATACACTAGAAAATCACTGTCTTTAATATTCAGAAAGCTAACACTAGTTAGTTTTGCTTATATGCAAAGGTAGTACGTTATCTGAAACTTCTTAAAATTGGTTTTTATTTTGTTTTGAGGGGTACATTGTAGTAGTATGAACTACCTTAATTTGAAAGGTTGAATGAAAATTGCAAATTTCAGAGGCTATCAGAGGCATTATATTGCTGTTGGAAAATGTTCCAAGTAAGAAAGCAGGGAATTCTGTGTGGCTTGTAATGGCAAGTTCTCCTTTTGTATTGATTTCTGGTAATTTTTTCGACAATAAAATAAAAGAAAAGACATACTGTCTTTCAATTGAAGAAATAAGTGTAGGTGCTAAAATGATTGTTACTTCATTATCACTTAAGACAGCTAATGATGTAAATAGTGATTCAGAACTTTCTCATGGAATTCCACTATGCTAATTATTTGATTTTCATTCAAGACTAAATGTTATTATCTATGACACTTATTTTTTCTACATCAAGATCTATTTGGGATAGATACCATATTTTAAATGATGAAATAACTTGGAGACTTCACTTCCTATGTGAAGATTTTTCTTCCTAAGGAGATTAATTGGAGAGATGTTAACTAAAACAAAAAGATACTTTTGGGTTATTTCAGCATAATATAGAAGGCAATAGCTGCATCTCTATTCTCTTCCATTTTATTTTTTAGTGACATTCACAATAAGTCAGTTTTTCAAACAAATTCAAATGAAACAGGACCTACTCGAATTTTTTCAGTAAAAATACAGAGTGGGATCCATAAAGCATACTTTTTTTTTTTAGTTTTGTTACTAAAAGTAAAGTTACTGTAGTGTTGTCAAAATAGGGTGTGATCACAATGTCTTTGTCCTTCTCTGTGTAGCAC
Organism: Scolopax mira; assembly: GCA_004320125.1. NCBI lineage: Eukaryota > Metazoa > Chordata > Aves > Charadriiformes > Scolopacidae > Scolopax > Scolopax mira. The sequence continues at coordinate 28,634 of BJBW01007202.1, forward strand.
TTTTTTGGATGGCATGCTATTAAAACTGTGCAGGTGCTTCTGTTTTAGTGTAAATAGTACCTAACTGAGAATGCAGGAAATGGGAAACTATAATTCGAAGCATTGTTTGATTTTTTTTCTTGTCTCAAAAAGAGAAGGTAATTCTAAATTCAAATGCAGGCTGTACCCAGTTTGCACAGCCTGCTGGGCCTGCATGGCACCAGTTTGAGAGATTTGGGTAAATGGCTTATGGATTGTCATAGGAAAGAAAAGTTGTAGCTAGTGATTTCAAAATTGGAAACAAGTTTTATTTTATATACTTTGCGTGATTCTTACCTGACTGATTATTAAAAGCAGCACAAAGCTGTAGATGGAAGCAGTATGGTCTATTTATTCCTAAAGGTTTTTTAAATCATCTCCTACTCAGCTGTAGGCAGAAGGCATTCTAGTGAATCACTTGGAATTCCATAGAACCTGGAAGCATGTGATACCAGACTTAGAACTGTAAAACACTGCTCATTGTCGTGGTTAATTTTTCTCCAAAGGCTTGACACAGCTTCACATCATTTTTGCCTTAAATAAAAATATAGCAGTTGCACATATATGTGATATACTCACCCAGGACGTTAAACAATGTCTGTGCCTGTAGCCCCTGGATAAATTAGGAGCCAACCTTTGGATTAGAAGCACTTGCATCATAGGCAAATATTCCGTGATGCTACATAATTTCAGGCTTAATTAAGTTTTCCAAACCTTTCTCTTTTTGGCAGAGAGGAGTGAGTGGGGAGCAGCGTGTGCTGAAGCTGTCTCACTTTGCAGGGAAAACCGAACTGAGGTGACTTTTTTGTCATTGATTACTGGGGAGGTTTTCTCCAGCTGGATGCTTTCTGCCTGGTCACCATAAATTAGTTTTGTGTCACTGCCTCTAACAACCAAAACACACCGATAGTCTTTAAATGATGGTTTATATGACCTGAGACAAGATCTAGCCTTATTTTTCTGCTCTATTACTTTCAAAGAATAGTCTTTCTATTATTAACATGCTGTAGTAAAATAATTTTAAATGCCTTTAAAATTTATAGTGGTATTCAAACCTTCCCAGAGTTGTAAACTATTAATGAGCAGATGTATGTATATGCATTTTGATAATGTGACCTTTTTTCATTATTTTAGAATGGTTTACGGTTTGATGGTTTTTCAGAACTCTTCTGGCTTGATTTTTCTACAGCTGTATAAATAAGATAGGAATTCTCTGACAGCATGATGAAACTATAAAAATATAAACTGGTTATGAGGGCAGAGTCATGGCTGTAAGCAACTAGATCTACTCTAGCAGGTACAACTCATGGCAGTCAGATTTCATGGAGCAAAAAAGGTGGTGAATAGCAGTACCTTTGGAATGAACATTTCTGCTGTAATTTAGCATTTCTCATTTGATTTTCAGGTAAAGATCAAAATTTGAAACTGTTTAATAGTAGTTTTTAATACTTACTGTAAGTTTGTGGCGTTGCCAGTTTCCAAATGAGTAGTCCATTGCTTTCTAAATAAAAGCTTTCAGAAAAGTAAAATACACAAATTAAATTTTACACATAATTGCACTTTTGATTGGGAACAGAAAATTTCTCTTATGCTTTATTTTCTAAGTCTCTGAGGGGGGTTTATTTTTCTTTAATTTGACACGTTGAATATTTTTTTCAATTTACTGCTCTAGAAATGCTAAAAAAAGTCCCCAGCTGGTTCCAGTTAGCTCCCACAGCAGGACAGAGCTGAGCCCAGTGGCCAAGCTGGTGGTGGCTTGGAAAGAACCAAGCTTCTCTGGGTGAAGTCCTGGTAGCCATTATACAACAAACTGGGTTTATTCCTTGAATTGATCTCCTGCCTCAAAGCTTTGTAAGGCAAATTACGTGCTCCTTCAGCTCCAGGAGTGTAACCTTCTGTGGTTTTATGGTACTTCTGAGCCTTGTTTGGAAAGGTTTATGAAAACAAAATTCTCCTTATAGTAATGGTAATCATGAGGTCTAAATAATTTGAACTTGTAGGAATGAACAATATCTACTAATGATAACATAAAATATGATAACACATTATTCACATAAAAGTTAATTATTTATTTACTGTAGTGAAGGCCAGTCTTCTACTACTGTGATCTTTTTTTTAAAAACCTTGGAATACTTTGATCAAAAGTGGAATACAAAGGGGATTTGTGAGTGGATTACTAGAGTACGATGTCTTGACGCATGGCCTTTCACATCCCGTTTCACAAACTTTTCATCACCTCATTATTTCCTGACACTTTACAGAAGGTGAAGAATGCTCAATGAAAATACATAAATCATGAGAGCTCTTCAAAACTTCCTGTCCCCTTTGCTACTCAGGAGTGATAAAATGGTGATAAAATTTCACTCTTGTCACTCAGGTCATAAGAGGTTGTCCAGTGAAAAGAAATGTAAAATAGAACAGAATACAAGGAAACAAAGCTACTATTATGAAACAGAGAAATGAGGAAACACGTAGGTAAATGAAAGACAGCATGAAGAATTGGAGGACGAGTGCAATACTTTTATATTTAAGGCACTAAAAGATGAAAAGTCAAGAAAAGGGCAAGGGGGGTGATTTTTTTTGTACTGTGGAAGAATTGTGTCTCACTGGAGACCTTACACCTATTTTTTATTCTAACAGATAAAGTAATTGTAAATTATAAAGAAATTCCTTTTCCTTTGTTGGTATGCAGTCAAATGTATCTTTCCAACACAGATTTAATATCCTGACTGAGTGCAGAATCAGGAAAGAATATTCTTCAGAAGGCAGTTACCTTCATGTAGTGAGCAATGGTCAGTTCAACTCTGTGTAGTTCTCGTCAATGAAAGGTGAAGGAGGGACCGTGTGTCACGGGTTCGTGTCAGTTGTACTTGTGAGACAGAGATAAAAGGCAGATAAGTGCAAAGGTGTATTGTTTATCCACAGTGAGTGACAAACACAGTGGATTCTGCTCATAGTGATGTCATTTCCTGTTAAGAATGACTTTGCCATCTTTGTTTTAGCTGGTCTGCACAGTGTACGTCATAAAGGACCCCAACCCCCATGTGATGAGTCTACAAACTGTTGTCTCACAGGCTTCACTGCTCTATGGATTTAAGTGGTGAGGTTCTGGTGGCTGAGGGGCTGCATCGTGAGGGGAGGAGAGGGCATTAAAAAAGCTTTTGAGGTCTCATTTACTCTTTCCCTTAACCATTTATGCCAATGAAAGATTTAAAAAACTTATATAAAACATGGATATGCTGCCGTGGATTTCATATACTTTACTTTATGCAACCACTGTGGGGCAGAGGGGAACACCTGGGTAAGGCCTGGAACCATGAGACAGGAGGCCTTGTACTGCTGGTCTTCACAGCTGGGACAAGAGCCTTGACAACGTGGGCAGGACATTTCCTGATGCTGATTTCTCACCTCTATAGGAAGCAGGAATAACATTTCACAGGTACAGGAAGTCTTCCAGTTTTCCTGTATGTTGACGTGGGAATTTAAACATAGCTAGTTACATGGCAGTATTGATTAGTCTTTTAATTCAGGGGAAGAATCTCACCAAAAGTGTGTGCTTTCTTCATCCCAAATCAATTTCCGTTGCTTTTTCATTGTTTCCTACCTAATTAAATCGATGGTTCTATTGCTGAGCTTAAAATGAAGCTGACACAAACTCCCTAAATGCTGCAGAAACCAATGGTCCTTGCAAGAGGTCTTTGTTTTCATTGCCACAGAGTTCAGGTGGTTTATGTTTGTTTTATTAACCAAACTAAATGTTTACACCATTGTGTTCCCGTATTTCCAAACCAGACTAAATGGAGGTTTCCCATTACTATTACAGAAGTACAGCCCCAGAATTGTGCACAGAAGGAAAGAGAAATGGTGTTACAGATATCTGTTTCTCACCAGATAATACACGGAAAGTATTATCCTAACATCAAGTTTGGGTTTTGTTTGGGGTTTTTTTAATTGCGTTGAAATACTTTAACTGTATTTGATGTAAGAATACAATATAAATCCCGTGTTTATAGGCTTCTGGAATCTTTCACCTGTGAATACTTACATATATATTGCAGTCCACCCTTTTTCAGGCCTGGGAAACACAGAAATTCTGTAATGCTTCTCCTTCAAGAAGACTTCTTTTTAAAGATATGTTTCTTTTTTTTTTTCTCCCATGCATACTTGTAAAAAGCATTATCTTACCCTGCAGTTATTCTCCCTGCAATCAAATAAAGGGCATGGATTAATTGGAGACCCACTGGAAATATTTTAAAAAGATTAACGTTAATGGAGAAACAAATTATATTTCTATCAAATTAGGTTAATACCAAAAATTAGTAGTAGCCCCTCACCCTTATTGAAAAACCCTACAGTCTGGTAAAGATTAATCACGTAACTTTTTCTATAAAATATATAGAATTTCTAGTGGTTTAGGGTCCTAACTCTTATTTTGAAAAAGATCAAGCCCTACCTCTTACTGTCTTGTTGTTTCCTCAAGGAATAAATTAAATACATTTAAAAAAAAAGGAATAAAACCTGAAGGGGTTTTCAGGAGCAGGAGACACCTGGTTGAATTCCCATGGAAATGAACATTGCACAGGCCTTGGTTAGTCCATTACAGTCTGTCTTGTTCTCAGTGTAAAATTACTACAGGTTCGTTAACACTTTAACTCGTAATTAAGTTCATGTAGTAGACTGGAAGAGAGAGTATTATTTTTTTATTGACTCTATTCTATAAAAAACATAATTACTTAATCCCTTACAATATTCAAAGCAGTTATGCAATTAGCATGTGGCCTTTATTTGCATAAAGGCAATTTGCAAAGGTGATTTGTAAAACCATATTAACATTGTTTTGATCTGTGTATTGGTGTGATATTTTCTGTATTCATTGGCTGGCTGCAAATATATGTTAGAAGATCTTTGGCATGTATCAAAGTACTGAAGTGTTGCTGCAGTATGACTGTCATCACTTCCAGTTGATTATTTCAACACAATTCTTACAAAAAAAGTACTGTCTTTATTAAGACAGGTAGCTGTGGCTGTATAATATTGCCTGATATTGTATGTTTGTGGGATTGCCCCTTTTTGTAAGCACAAGTGTCTTAAGGAGTGCAGTTTGGTTGGGGTTTTTTAATTGAAACATTTGGCACAGGGACAATTCTTAGATTACTTCCCATCTTGTCTGCATCTAGACAGCCTGTAGGCTACCAGTAGGCTACCTGTAAGCTCAGTTTTCACTGGCTCTGAGAAGAGCAGGAGAAAAGTAAGTCAGTTGTAATTTTTAATATCTGAAAATATAAATGTAGTGTGGTGAATGGTGATAAATAGAGAGCACTGGACACAGTTCTCCAGTGGTGTTCTGTGCAGGTGCAAACTGGTCCGAAAGTACAAATCCTACATCTGTTTTGGTTAAAATGTCAAGGTGATGATATAATCAACCTTGTAAGCAAAAAAAAGTGCCTACTTTCAGTCACTTTCTTGGGAGAATTCTTCTGATAGATTAAGCATAGATGAAGTACTCAAATTTGCATAAAATCTTATAAAAACTTAATTTATTTAAAACACTAGTTCCATATATGTAGCTATAGAAATAAACTTAGTGGTTATCTACATACACTTAATTTTTAGTACCGAGTCTATCTGAGCATTAGTGGCCTTCAACATCTCTTCACTCAAATGATGCTGGAGAGGGGTTGTCCTTCCCGGCATCATAGGCTGAAAGTGGTTAGAGCTGAAAAGCTGCAGATGGAGGGGCTGGAGCTGGGAATCACTTTGAGAATATACAGTATATTACAGTATATTTCATATATTTCTCTCATCTGCTGAGAGAATGGTGGGGATCAATCTCCAAGTCTTCTCCCTTATGTCTATTGAAGAAAATGTTTAAGGTGCTATACGTTATCACATTCCATTAAAAATCCCATTAATCTAAGCCATAGTACCAGAAACATGAAAAATCAAAAGTAAATAGTGGCATGTCCCCGTGCTTTCTTTCAAGTAAGTGTGACTCAGAAGTACTCCCATCTAACAGCAGAAGCTAGAAATTATGCAGTTAAGGAGAAGCTTTCTTTTTTTAAACAGTTGCATAGCCAAAGGTCCCTCATGAGAAGGTTTTCCTAATAATTTTCCAATACAAAACAGAAAAAACTCAAAGGTGGTATTTCCAGAGGAGTATATTATTAGAAAGAATTGATATTTGAGGAGCTTTATTTTATTAGAAATGTGCAGGAACTCCTATGTGTTTAGCTTCACATATAGCTTAGTGAAAGGTTAGAAAATTAGCTCCTATGTGCTGTTTATACAGTTGAGTGCATGAAGGAGACTTTACATTTCACAACTTCTTGTTTCTGACAAGTTCCAGAGTTTCAGTGAATTATTTATGTGGCCACTTATCCGATAAAGACAGAACTGAAGGTACAAACTGAGTTCACAAATGGTACCAGAAAGCCTTCGGGTGATAAGATGAAAATGGACCTTGGTCACTGCTCATCTCAAACCTGGACTTGAATTTGTGGCCCACGGATGAAGGGTTTTGTGTCTTACATTTCCCATCTCTAACTTTTGAATTTTTGCAGTTTATGAACAATTCATGAACTTCTATTTATCTTTAGCAATTGCCTTATGAATCAAGGATTTAACTGGAATAAGATAATCCAGGAAATAGTAAATTTCAATTCATTTTTATGAATCTAATATATATTCCGCATATGAGAGCAGAGTTGTGAATACATTAGTGATAAAAAGACTAGAAAGAAATTACCTATTTCTAACTGTAGTTTAATTCCCAAAGATGTTTAGTCAGAGATTGTGGCAGATCTGGCTTTTTGCAGCTCTTGGGTTTTCTGGGACTTTCTACCCTTAAAAGTGAGTGAATACACCACTGCAGGTTTTTTCTTCTACTATTTCTTATTTATAATGGGGTACTTTTTTGCTTGACCCTCTATCTGAAGCGGTAGGGATCTACAGCTAAATGTTTTGGAAAATATTTCATTGTTTCTAGGTAATTTATTTCTCTTTCTCTTGACTAAACAATAGCTTCTCTGTATCTGTTGGTAACACTGTATTAAATCCTTTCTCTGCTGTCAAACATAGAATCAAGTGTGATGTTAGGCCAGTGGTTGCCACTTACATTTGTCCACACTCCAGGATTTGCTATCTTAAATCATGAAGTAATGCCAAAACCATACTGCAGGTAGGAGGGCAGGTGATAATTTGAAAATCCAGTAATTCATGGACTACAAAGGCTTTCTAGGAACTCATGTTTTGGAGCATTGAGAATCAATCAGTTTTCATGAAATATTTTTTTTTTTTTAATTTTGTCTTTGAGCACAAGTATTTCGGACCAATAAGAAATTTAAGTTTTTCATGTATGTAAGTGCAGCTGTTGATCAGTTAGCTCCCCAAATGTAGGGTGAAAAGTTAGAGTTTGTAATGAAAATGTTAGCACATTCTGAAATTGTTGTAGTGTTCAGACAGCTCTAGAAAGAGTAAACTTCATAATCTGCAAGTATGGAAAAAGTACTTCCAGCCCTGTTCAAATGGTTCTATGTCAAAAAGTTTTATAAGTTATGGCATAATCAAAAGCAATTACACTTGAAGAAACCCTAAAAACTGTCAGTGCTTCAATCACCCTGAATCCTGCTGCAGCGATGCAAGTCTTTAAGACAACATATCACAGCACCAAATATACCTGGAATATCTTCTAAAATTGCTTAATTAGACTCTCCAGCTCTGATACTTCCCCCATGAATTATTAGCTAAGTGTTGAGAAGATGAGTATTCCCTCTTACTCTGTTTATGACAAGAACTATGTGGCAGTGGCATCCTCAGGAGTCAGATGGAGATCAAATTGGATTAAAATTTCCCAGAGTCCTGCTCTGGTTTTTTAAGTACCTGGGCATGCTTCCTCCCTGGTAAATGTCCCAAACTTAAAGGAATAAATGGTTACATCATTGCTTTTAACAATTCTTTTCAACATTTCCATAGCCCTGCCTAAATCTAAATGGAAATGAAGCACAGAGCCTGACACTGTTTAATCTGTGAACCAGTCCAGCCACACAGGGTAGCAAAAAGACAACATGCAAACCTGTAATTTTCCTACACGAAAGGTCAGTTAAACCAGTTTGACCTTTTTTCCACATATAAAGTAATAAGGTATCAGCCTTATCTGAACATTCTTCAATCCCAAGATGCTCTCAAAATAACTTGGTGATAAAGCAGAGAGATAAAAATCAGTAGATTCTGATGAGTTGGGACATGCAGTTGTTTCTTCGAGATGTTTCTTCAAGAGAAATTTTACATGTGCTGTAGGTCAAAGTCAGGGGAGAGAAAAAGGGTATTTCAGAATAACAACTCCCTGGCAAACTGGAACAGATTAACATTTTATCACAGGCAAATAAGTTGGAAACTCTCTAATTTATAGCTATTTAGATATAAACACATGAAGATACTGCTAATAGGGCATTAAAAATAGAAGTATTGTCATTCTACTAAAGTAACTATAAATTTCTAATTAAGTAGAAGTAAAATCTATGTGACAATATAGTTAATTTTATTCTTTGGGATGGAAATCTGAAACCTAAATGTAACAGGAACTTAAAAGTTTGGGTCAAATATCCCAGAATGATTTTCTTAAGTAGAACTATATGAACCAAAAGGTACTACCAGCAGTGGAGCAACACTGTCTCCAGACCACCTTCTGACAGCCAGACGAGAGCAGTAAACCATTCCCACTCTAGTATTTGATGTGCAGCAAATAATCCTGTCTCCACAAAGCAGAAGCGAATCAGGGTTTCTGTTTTGTCATGAATGTGAAGAATCAAGATACCATCTTTTTCCAAATGATGCAAGGCTACACTTCCTGATAACGTCTGAAGGGTTAACTATCAATGGGCCAATGTATATAGTTATTGTCTAGTTATTTTGAAGATGATACATGAAGTGTTTATGGCACTGGAATTTGTAATACATTGGCAACCACCACAAATGGATTTACTTTGCTTCAGGCTCGGGTGTTTTACTGCAGATAGCTCATGTGTTCCCTTACCAAAGGTAATGAAATGAAAAGCCCTTAAAATGAAGGAATATATTTGCAGCAGTTGTGGGTGTGTTATAGATGTTCTTTGCTGCAAATACATTATGAATTTTGAAAGCATTAATTATGTATGTACTATTTATACCATTCTTACAAATACATGGAGTCTTTATGTTTTGAAGACTTCAGATAAATTTTTTACCACTTTTCTCTTGATTTTTTTTCTTTTATTACAGCATCTGCAGCATTTTCTTAGTCTGCTGTCCAGAATAATTATTTTGTCCAAGAAATCACCATCTTTTACCTTCAGTTCATCTCCCACCATATACCTATTTTCTGTATCTTATACTGTAAATCTTTTTTCTTTAGATTTATTTTCTATCTTTCATAGATCTAGTTTCTTTATTATCTTATTTTTTTAAAAAAGCAATGAAGCTTTTTTTTGTTGTTCTACTGCAGTAATAATCAGTTATCTCTTTACCCTGTACAAATGCAGTATTGAACAACAAATTAGCTCTAGAGATAAGGCACCAGGCACTGAACCTGGGGATGCTTCATTGTACATAGATGCCCATTTGGTGCCATACATTGCTCAGGGGTTGATGTTCTTGGGCTGCAATATGTTTTAGGGGGTGTTGGGTGATTGTTATCGCTAACTCTCTTGTGGGTAACATTTCACCAAACCAGCAGGAACCTGCTGTGAGCTGCTTAACCCTCTGTTTCAAAGGTTATACAGAGGGAAAAGAGTCTGGCTTCAAAAGTTATACAGAGAAGACAGGCTGTATTCTGCCTCCTGGTGGTGATTAGCTCATCAGAAGCAAAACACAAACTTCCTGCTCCCAGTACTCTTCCCAAATATTTCTAGATATAGAATTCAGTCCTGCAGCATTTGCAGTTACTTATTGGCCTGGATACCATTGGAGAGGGGTCATGAGGAGAAAGATACATGGTCTGGGTAGTTGAAAGTAAGGATCCTAATTGTTTATTTTGCAAAAACACGTGGGAGAAGGGCCAAGAAACATTTGGAGTGCATGATCACGATGAGTTTGAAGACCTAATCGGGCTGACAACAGTCAGAACAGATGGCCTAGATGGAAGCTGGAGGAACCTTCATCTCTGCAGCCTCCAAAGATCAAGACCGTACATGAAAAGAAAAGGCAGGAAGAAAAAAGTATTCCATTAAAGGTGTGGAAACTTTTGCTTGTTCAATAATTTCCTTAAATAACTTCTTTTTAGTCAGAAGCCTGAAGTTATTTATTAGGTTGGGGTAGTATTGCACAACCACAGTGAGGCTTTCCCTTTGTGGTGTGCTCCTTACTGCCAGGCTTTGATCTTCAGGATGTATCTGCTCCACACGCTCTGACTTCTGCAGTGTGAGTCTTCTACAGCAGGGTGCTCCATCTAGTCCTCAATTCATCAGCCAAGGAAACAAGAATGGCTTTTCTTTGGCTGACCAGATGATTTCTTGCAGAAGGTGCAAAACTGAATATTTTTTCATAAGGATTTAGGTGCTTCTTGATTAGAATAATTGCACACCAGTTTTATTTCTAAAACTATCTGGGAAAAAAAAAAAAGGAATAATTTGGAATTGAACTCAGAATATTTTACTTGAAAGGGAAAATTAATTCAGATTTTAAGGAAACCTGAAATAGGCTTTCATTCAGAAAATACATTTGTTAAAAGATTAAGGATTTATTCCTGACTAGGATTTAAGGATTCATCCTTGACTGGGAATTTGTTCAAAACAATATGTTTCAACTGGGCCTTTCACTACCTGCCATTTATTTTGTTCTCTTGCTATTGACAATTTCCTTTAAATTGGAAAATGTCTCTTTCCAAAGCCAATTTGTTTAAGTGCACGACCAGAAAATTATATTGAAATTAATGTATTTTCTTTGTGAACATTTCCTACAGAAGTAACTGCGAATAGTGGCTTCATGCAATTATGACTTTAGGATAGAATCACCAACATTATTTTTTATCAAATGCTTTAAACGTATTGTGTCATACAAGACAAATAAATAGCAAGATAGGTTTCTGAAGGCAGGTACATATCAATATATCCTGTTCAGAAAAGAAAATATTTTAATGATGGAGCTCTGGAACAGAAAAGAGAATATTTGGGTGCTGTTCCCTGCTCTACTACTGGCCTCTGACTCGGACTTCTTCTGTTGGCTTTTATTTCTCTGTTGTATCTTCTGATTAACAATTATCTCTACTATAGCCACCTACCGAACCAAAACTTCAACCTCAGCTGGGAACCTCCATCTGATAAGGATGGCAGACTTTTGAGTATGGAGTTTTTTTAAGAAAGATACAACTTACAGTTCAAAGTTCTTTCATGTGAGGGGAACAAAGGGAAAACAGGTATGGAAAAAAAAACAAACCCAAAAGAAACTTTTAGAGAGTATTTGTACAAAAGAAGAATATGGAGGTATTGATACTCCAACAGAGAAGCTCTGATCTAATAATTTAATACCCACCTGTTTCTGTAATCAAGGACAGGTGAAGCTAATGAACACCTGTGTTGAATTAGTTTTAATCCTGTGAGCGGTTCTTAATACCCCAGTGAGTATTCCCTGCTCAGCTGTGTAAAGATAACTCTATTCATTGCAGTCTGTGAGATTTTCTCTGTTCTTTAATGAAGGATTTTAGTGTAGCTCACGTATTTGTGTGAGCTTCACGTGTTTTTATTTTAAAATAGTTTTAAATTGTTCATTCTTAATGCTGCCAGCTGGCTGGAGAAATGCTGCCGGAGATCTGTCACAGGTGGGTGAGTGGGTATTGAAAGACTATAGGTCAGATTTTGAAAAAAATGAAGATACCTAAAAGTCTTTGCAAGTCTGATCCTTGGTGCCACCCTGGAAATCCCATATATGGTTAAGATAAAGGAATTAGAGGCTGCTTCACCTGGGAAGGCACTAGGTGGCCCTTTCTTTCTTGCTGTGTTTCATAAACTCTAGGGCTCTGCGGGCTCCTGTGTGAGGGTCCTCGAGCATCTGAGGAGCTGACTCCAAGGGTGCTCTGAATTGACTGAGGGTAGGATAGGATGGGATAGGATAGGATTGGATAGGATTTACCTGGAAGAACTTAATGGCAAAAAATCCAAAATGTCACCTGGAAGGAAGCTTGGCTCGTATTGCATGAGCGTATATTGTTGAAAGGTAGAATTTTTTTTACGTGAAGGTTTGTCTTTCTGCTTGTCAGTTCTGTCTTAATGAAAGTGCTGATGAAGTAGGAGGTATTTGGTCCTGTGACAAACATATAAATGTTTTCAGTGTTGTTCTTGTGTTATTATCAAAAAGTTGAATGTTTTTTCTTAGAAATACGGAAGTGAAGAAAGAGCTTGAAGAAATGTTTCCAGCATTGTGTTTAATTTATGCTCGTTAAGTGTTTACTAGTATCGCTTTCTCATAGACAGGCTAGAAAAGATGAGTTTAGATATTTCTTCTACTGCAAAGTACAACCAAAATTACCCACTGTAAAATCATTTTGTAGTAGTTTTAAGAACTTTAGCATCATGTTTTGACCTCTAGGTTACATTTGTTGGACATATAAGCTTCCTATACCCTTTTTGTTTTTATTTTGGAATTGGAAAGCTGAAAGAAGAAATACAGGAGAGCCACGGGGTGGATTTAAAGATCCACCCAGGGGCCTTTAAATGAAATGAACAGGGATCAGCCTACTTGGGTCACAGAGCAGGACATATAGTTTGACATAATCTGTTGTAATAACTTGATAATTTAAATTTTGATCCTCGAAATAAATGTCTGACTAAGTTTATACATCTCAGTCACCTGACAGATTTCAATATTGTAGAGCTAAAGTTTTCCAGCCGTTTCTTTAACTCTACGTACTTTAACGTTACTTTAATGTTTAGCTTGAGCTAAAGTATGTTTGATGGGGAATAATAATTTAGAAATGTAACTGTTTGAAATGACCCAGCCCCCTAGGCTGGTGTGACTTGTAAAAGCATGTTCATGAGCAGTTCCACGGAGTTACGTAGTTAAGGGATCCAGGATCACACCTTAGGCCTTAAAGCAGCAAAAGAGCACTCCAAGCCCCAAAGCTCTGGGACACAGAGATGTGCTTTGGAGATACTGCTGTATGTGATATAGGGACCATGGTATGGCTGTATTTATGTTCTGCACAGATGAAAGAATTTATAGGGAGATGATTCAGGTAAAGCTTTCTTAAGGAATCACACACTTATAATTTAAAACTTGTTTCTTCATTATCACATATATTATTACTGATTTTCTAGCTAGATACTTAAAACAACTCCCTGCTCTTAAACCATAAGGGGTGGCACATCTGTCTTACCCTCAGCCTACCCGTTTCTGATTGATACAAGTTTACATGTTGAATTAAATCTCAATGGTATTAACTTATTCTAACTGAAGGTTGAGCAGCACAAAGATGTTTGATCATTATAGAATTAACACCGAATGTATTGAAAAGCACGAGGCAGTGTTCTGACAGGTCTTGATGTTTATTCATTATTTTTTTTTTTTCAGTTTTTCTCATAAATAGCTGCTGTCAGCCTGATTTAACGGTAATTCATGTGTTTAGGGATGCCGCGATGCTCTTCTCATTAGCGGAGCATTAGAATTTGGGCAGGAGGCAGCAGGCAGAGATGTCAGCGTGGCGCCAAGGGCATCCTTTTAACCGGCGATTCCCCAAGTGCCGCTTTGTGCGCGTGTATCTGTTCGCCTCCCGCACCCGCACTGACACCCCCTGCCCGACCCCGCACAGTTCTCCGGGGCAACCCCCGGGGGCCCCCGCTCCGCCGAGGACAAAAAGTTGCGACCGCGCCGCCGGTGAATCGGGGAGGTTCCTCCTCGGCGGAGCGCCCGGCCTTCCCTGCCCCCTTCCCCAGCGTGTCCTCGGTGCGGGGCGGCGGGTGATGCGGGGCAGCGGTGTGGGGGGGTGTGTGCCTGCGGGGAGCCCGGGCGCCGCCGCGCGGCCGCCAATCCCGGTTGCGGGCGTGCCTTCCGCCCGCCGGGGAGACCCGCTCCCCCGCCCGGCGCCGCCGGGGCTCCGCGCCGCCGCCCTGCTCCCTTCGCCGCCCGCCTCCCTCCCTCCCTCCCTCCCTCCGCCGCTCCCGTGTGCCTGGGTGCTGCCGCCGCCTCCCTCGGCGCAACCGGCCCCTCGCCGCTCTCCCCCCAGCCCGCCCCGCCGGGCTTGAAGGTCACCCTCGCCCGCCCGCCCGTTCCGGAGCCACTTTCCGCGCCGGCTGGAGAGCGGCAGCGCCTCCGCCCCCGGGAAGGTCCCTGTCCGGCCGCGGCTGAGCGGAGCGGGGAAGCCGCCCGCTCGCCCCCTCCCCCCTCCCGCAACCTCCCCGGGGTCTCGGCGCTGCTTGCGGGGGGGCGCGGCATGCGGCGGTGAGGGCGGCGGCGCTGCCCGCGGGGAAGGGGCTGCGGCGGGGAGCCGCGTCCCGCCGCCGCTTGCCCGGACGGGAGAGGCGCCGCGACCCTTCGCCCCCGCTCCTCTCTTTATGGTGAGTTTGGCGGCCGGTGTTGCGGGGCATCCCGGCAGGTGCGCGGCTGCGGGGGCTCTGCCCGGCCGCCTCCCGGGAAGGAGGTGCTGCCGCCGGTCGCCACGGCCGGAAAGTTTCCGGCGCGGCCCGGGCGGTGGGTTGCGCGTCCGCGGAACGTCCGTGGACGAGGTGTGTGTGCGGGGGGTGGTTCTCGGGAGGCCGGGGCAGGGGCTGGCGGTGCGGTGGCGGTGCGGTGGTGCCGGGCAGGGCGCGCTGCTGTGCGCCCGGGCAACCGAGCCGAGGGACAGCACGCCGGCTCGGCTTCCCTCCCGCAAAACATCGGGGAAGGTGCCGCGGGGGAAACGCTGGCGCGGGAGGCGGCTCACAAAAGATAAGGAAGAACAGGAAAAATGGCCAGTGGTGTTTCAGATGAGTTAGCGGTTCCGGGAGCGCAGGTCTTTAGCTGCTGGGAAACTACTTGTCTGTAAGTCATCAATATTTACTTATTTTATAGATGCTTCATCGTATCGTTTCCCCCTGTATGCTTCCGTAAGGGGGGAAAAAAGTATCGTTGTTGCTTCTGTATGTGTTCAGTAGAGGTGAAGCAGCACAGTATATGTTCTGAACATATAGGCAGGTCCGGGTGCCGCTCTGAAGCAGAGCTGGGTTTGCAGTGTGACAGTGGCACGCGGTCTGTGGTGCCAAAATGTGGCTGCTGGAGATGGCGCTGCCAACTTACCCTGCCTCACGCAGATGGGGAAACAAATGGGGACTCAAGTTTGACTCCGGAGCGATTCACATCAACGGAGTGTGAAAGATCTTGTCCAAATCTGCAGCTTTTGTTTATCTACTGCCTGAATTGCAAATGTGGCGTGATATGTTAGATTCTTTAGGAGTTTAGCGATGGCTGTTTTTTCACTTCAAATAAAATTCAGCTTATTCAAGGCGAATTGGATCGTAAACCACACCAGACACAGAAGATCATGTCCCAAGAATGTCGAGTCCCTTCCTTCACTTCTCACTCTACACCTGATGGTGCTTAAGAGAGAGATACTGCATGTTGAGTTTTGCCATTTAGAGGTGTGAAAACAGTTGTATGTGTAGGCTATAAAAGTAGAAGCAGGATTTTGTCCCTCTGGTATAGACTGATAATTGTGGATTCTTTACAATCTGAAACGAAGTTAGTCCTCATAATGAAACGATTACTTTTTAGAGACCAAATAGTTACAGCTGGTTGAAAAAATATTTATTAGGGAAGAGTGGGTGTGCGCGCATGAAGTTTCGATGTGATTCAGATCATTTAGTTTTCAGGAAAGTACTTGGTATCACATCCTCTACGTATCAGGATTATAGTACCCATTTAGAATAGCTCAAGCTATGGTACTCTTAATTTTTAATTTTTTTTTTACTTGAGTGATTTTGAATTACTGAGTTTTTGGTAAACTATTTTTATGTAGCATTTCAGATTATAGTCTAAATCTGCTCTCTATCTTATGTAGGCTTTAAAGATTTGTCTATCCAAGTTTCATTTACAGTTTTTTCTTCTGGTAAGTACATTAGACAAAGTATTTGGCATTTCCTGAAATGAAGCCTATGTTTTTAGTGTCAAGACTGTATTTCTTTTTCCTATTAGTACTTAACTGAGTATCACTAATATATAGCTGACAAACGTAATGAACAAAATTCACAGTACATTGATGATTTTTATAGTTCTTGTAATTGAAGTACTTGGTGTCCTTGACGTGATGATGCTGCTTTTCTGGTTTTCATGAAAGGGTATCCTTAAATGACAGAAATACTGGTCCGAGTCAAGTGTCGAGGAAGAGAGTGCAGTTGTTAATTCTTGAATGCATAATGTGATACATTTCCAGTAGAGAATGTGAGCACCCACGTAGGATTACAGGGGTCAGTTTGCAGCACTGTGAATTATTACAGTGCTTCCTACACACTCAACACATGTGTAATCCCTTCCTAACCTGTGCCGATGGCTGCCTGCAAAGGAGGGGGAATGGTATGTCCTTAGGCCATGGCTGCCAGCACTGGTGGTTTTTGAAGCTTCTCTTTGCTTCCCAAGCTGCAGTTTTACACAAAGCACCTTTGAAGTTAAACATGGACTGGCAAGGCCAAAGGGGGCTCAGCCACTCATGTAGTCAGTCTTTCTGCCCAGGGCAGGATCAGCTCATACTGGTGTCATGTTTGTGCTGATGGATGTTTGTGGGCTTTTTCTTCCTGCTTTTGTTATTTTCCCCTTCGTCTCTCTCTTTTTTTTTTTTTTTTTTTCCTTCTTAGTATATGCTTTTACGTAGTTCTTTTCTGAAGAGTCGGATCCTCCAAACTCATCCTCTGACATGCCCAGTCTCTCTCTCTTCCAGTGTTTTATCTTGCTTTCCGGGGTACTGCTTCTTTGCCAGCCCTACACATATGCTGTCTTTACCAGGACTTTTTTCTAGTTTTCAGGAGAGATTTAGTGGAAATAGCATCCTTGGTCTCACTTTGTGCAGACAGGTAAGCTTCGTTTAGGACCCAAAGAGATTCGGTATTCGCTTGCACTGGGGGAAGTTGAGCTAGATTGGAGGTGCAGGACAGCAGAGACCAATGGCTGAGTGAAATAATTCACCATCACTAATTTATCATGCTGTGACTTTGAAATGGCATTATTTGGTGTTTAAATTGAATCATAAGCATGATATACTGTAAAGATAGAATTCCTAGTGCTGGCCACAAGAAAAAATACTATTTGAGGTTACAGAAGGCATGGCTTCGTGAAGCGTACAGTTGTCTGAAAAAGGAAACTCCCCTAATTAAGATTGATATATAATACTACAGTTTGAGAGAAATATAGTAGTTAAAAAATGTTTTCCTTTTTGCTGTGTTTGCTTTATGCATCTGTCAGAATTCTATGGATTTCTTGAATCTTGCCTCCCTGTTTCACATGAGAGACGGGGGATGCTCGTCCACCTTCATAAAAGTAGCGTGTGAGTAAAACTGAGGAGTTGGGAAAGAAGTGAATGGACAGGGCTTAGAACAGCAGCAGATGGAAAGTTAGGTGACTTGACTGTTTATGGTCCTGACTCTGAAATCATTTACATCTCTGGCAGAACTTCTGTTGACTTAATTGAGCAGAATTTGAGATACAAGATTTTCAGAGAGCAGGAAGCACCTGTCTCTGAGGATCTTTTTCCAAGTCATTCATGAGAAAACTTATTTTCTTCTTGTTGTTCTTTGTTTTTAGTTCTTTGCTTAGTTGCACTTTTTCCAGTGCTTGTATTGTTGTAGTGCAAATTCTCCTTCTTGAAAGTATAATGTCATCTCTGAAATTTTACACTGTGTATTCTCAAATATATTGTTAGGAGATACTGTTCTTTATTACCTATTCTGAATGTATGCTTTTATGATGAAACAGGAAACTGTTTATGAAGTTAGCTATCAGTATTTATTACACTTTCCCTTCATAATTGTATTATTTTGCTAAAATTTAATAAGCCCAAAATTACAACTTACGGCAAATAAGATAATTTTATTTGAGTCTCTTAAGTTAATGCACTGAAAAATTAATGTAAACTGAAAGGAAATCCTACCTGACATGGGTAAACTCTTTTGGGCTGCTGGGATTTCGAGTGGTGTATCACAGCACTCCTGAAGCCCCTGAAACACTCCGAAGAGCACAAAGAAGCAGTTGTGTTTGATTCACAGTATGGATTACAATTAGATACCAAGCAACATCAAATGCCAAAAATATGCTTGTCATACTTCGAAGTACTAATTTCTGCCAAGTAGCTGTAGCTCAGTGTCACTACTCTTCTCCTACAGATTTTGTACTTTGCAGAGAACTTGTCTAGATGTCAGAATATTTGTAAGTGGAGTTTTTATTGAATATTCAGAAATTCAAGATTGCTAATACCTTATAATACACCCCAGAAACTATTTGGTTCTCTTCAAGGGGAAAGAAGCTGTTATGTATTTTGCAAGTACGTGTCTTTCAGAAATTTATAAGTCGTTTGAAGTGTCTCTAACACAAGACATGCACAGCTCTAAAGTTTTCTCAAAAAACCCAGATCATTTTGCAACTTTGAATGCAATTTTAAAATCCCGTCCTGCTGAACAGCAGGATGTTATTGCAGCACATACCCTGAAAGGAGCAAGGTAAATACACCATTCTCGATGGACACATGCCTTAATACCTCCCTGTGCAATTCAGTGCCCTAAAATTAAGGGAACTGCCCAGAGTGGTAAAGACTGTGCCACAAACTGGGAGCAGCTCTCAGCGGGATTCTGGCTGCAGCAACGCGGGGAGGTTTTGTGAAAAAGCCTGAGCAAATTCCTATCCATTAGAATAATTGTCGCTGCTTCAGACAGAAAGACAGAAAGGGAATATTGTTACAGCAGGTTGAGCTGAAAGTCTTGGATTGTGTTAAAGGGCAAACATGCAAAACTAACTCACTTTTAAGATAAATGGCATAATGATGACTGTGGTGCTGTTTGTGACCAGCCTTACAAACACTAAACATAGATGGATTTTTCCCAGTTTACAACATGCTTGTTTCAGCCTCCCAGGGGTA
Source organism: Scolopax mira (assembly GCA_004320125.1). Taxonomy (NCBI): domain Eukaryota; kingdom Metazoa; phylum Chordata; class Aves; order Charadriiformes; family Scolopacidae; genus Scolopax; species Scolopax mira. The sequence continues at coordinate 47,709 of BJBW01007202.1, forward strand.
AAACCACTGGCCAAGAAAGAAAGTTTAGGGTAAAAAAGAAGAGATCATGATTGCAAAAAAGGGAATTAGAGGAAATAGTCTAGAATATGTTTCAAGCAATTGCTGTTTCCTAAGCTTTTCATCATTAAACCAGTGGTAGTGAGAGATGGAGTTAGTGAATCTTGGCTCTCTGCTCTGTTTTGTAGTTCCTTCATCTTGAGTCTGTCATGGTGCTAGTTGCAGTTCAAACTTTTCCTTTACTTTTGGGGCATTTATTAATCACTTTTCCATTGGATTTTTTTAGTATCTAATGAAGTATGGACACATGCTGGTATACTTTTCTTGCTGAGGACAGTTCCTCATCTGATTGCTGTTACCAAATATCTAGAGACTGTACTGTCTCTGAGCTCAGGCTCTGTATTAGATGTGAGCAAATGGTGTATGATCAGAAGTAAGAAGCCAGCCTAAAAATGCCTATTTTTTCCCCCAAGAAATTCAGGAAATGCAAACTGGATGTATGAAATTTCTACTCTAACTGCATACTGTTTTGAAAGTGTGGTTATGTGAAAATGTGGGTCAGTAATTTCGGGGAAGGTGTAAATGGGGAAGCTCTACTATTTCAGATCAAAGCATTCTAATAGTTAAAGCAGTTGGAGAGAAGATGGAAGAACACCTGTATACGGGGGGAAGAAAATTCAGTCATAATGGACAGTTGTACTTGAGTTAAAAATAAAAGGACAAAAATTTTGGTGTGTTGAACTCAATACCATCATCACATGAGATAAAACAGTAGTAAATTTGTAGGTACTGCCCTGGGGGAAAGTCCAATGCAGTTAAAGTTGATTTCCTTGAGCTGTGGTTACTCTGTAGTCTGGCTTTTGGGTCCTTTATGGCTTTTTTTACCTTTCAAGTATCTGTAGTTTACAGATAAAAAAAAGTTACATGTGTAACACTATTCTCTTACAAAACCTGACAATCTGTTGTGGAGCTTCTTGTTTTGGTAGCAAAATGAGTGTTAAGTCTTTGTGAACCTCAAACAGATTCAGAGCCCTGGATTTCAAAATAAAATGTTATGTAATTGTCTTACCATCTTCAAAAACTGTATCTTTCATATGGTTGTCCATTGTATAAAGATAGTTGTCTTTCACAAAAGTAGTTTGATGGATGAAAAGGTGTTACTCTTCCTTTGGGTAGCTAGTCCCTGAGTTTCTGTTTTTAACTTTTAAACTTGTTGTTTTGTTAAACAGGTCTTAGATGTCTGATTTTTTTTCACTACATGTTGTAGAGGATTAATGTCTATAGTTTGAGGAGAGAGAAATGAGACAATGTTGAATGGCACTGATCCAGGAAAAAGGCTTGATAGTGTTTTTCAGAGCCAACAGTGACACCTTGATCTGCCCTGCCCTTTCAAAAAAAAAAAAAATCCACTTTTTTCCACAATTAGCAGTTTTCCCTAAATTAAGGATTATGCAATATTATGCACATAGTTTGTTGAACAAAGGCATCCAATGGTAAATGAAGATCCTGTAAACAGTCCCTATATGAAAATATAGAATATAGTACTAAATGCTGGTTTCAGAATAATCTTCTGTCTTCAAACTTAGGTAAGCACGAAGCACTTTGCCTTGGGATGCAGCGTAGTCTGTGCATGCCTTGACCACAGAGCTTACAGTGGTGCTTATTTGGTGGGAAAAGATACTGAAGCATTAGTTTCAAGTCATGCTTCTGGGTGGTTGTCTTTGCTCACTGGCACAGGAAATAATTTGATGAAATATTATCTTCTGTTACAATGAAACTCTATAGTGAAGCTCTAGTATTTAAAAAAAAAAAAAATACCTCACTCCACTACAGACAAGTCATCTGTGCATGTGAGTAGTTACTTAAATGTCCTTCCCTCCAACTTTGAAGATGAGCTACCTAAAATGTCATCTACCACACGGTGATAGCCATTTTAAGCCTGCAACAATATAAATGCTAAGGAAGTCCCAGAGTGCAGGTTGAATGGAGCCACACAGAGTGACCCAGCAGGAAGATTAATGGATCTAGATATCCTCCTGATCTTTCCGTGATATTAGGCTCCCTTTTCCCATTCCTTAATTTAGGGCACTCTCCAAATAGCTCCTTCACTTCATGATGACCTCTTCTCTGTTGCCATCGTGATAATATGTTAGTCTGCAGCTGCCTCCACAGGAGACCGATTTGGTTTCCCCTGATCATTGCAAGTATTGAACTCTTGCCAAATACCAAAATTGCCCATATTGTGGGTTTTGCAGACTTACTTCATTGCAAATGTCCTCAACTTAAAACCAAATTTTTTTTATTTTTTTACCCAATCTCTGATACCGGCCCATGAGGTTTTGATTTACATTTTTGCTTTGTTGTTTCTGTTTTACAACGTTGCTTTCATTTGGATTCAGTACTGAATCTGGGGCTGTAACTGATTGTTCAGCATCTTAAGCCACCGTGGGCACGATCTCCCCCAGAACCCCGTTGTTGGATGGAGCCTCACAGTCCGATGCACAGAGCGCTTGGGGGGGGCAATATCCAAATAAATCCTTTTGCTTTCTGTGAGATTTATTCAAAAATCATATGTCCTTTGATACTGGAGCCATCTTTTACTCCTCCCACTGCAAAATGCCTTCAAATTGGTTGGCTTTGGTGTCAATAGGATCTTTCATCCTCACTTTGGGAACCATCATAGCCAATAATCCACCCAATCAATCAGTGCTTGTTGGAATGTACTGGTTCAAACGGACAGAATGATGCTGTCAAGTAGTTTGGCTCCTTCAATGACTTTGAGCACAGTTTTGTTTCAGCAATTGCTGTTTCACTGCAGCAAAGTATGTAATCAACTTTTGGTGATAGCACTTCTTACTTGTTTTCCTTTTAATGTGGTTGGCCTGAGGTCCAACCTTTGGTCCTCATGGTTGTGCTTTTGCCTTTGAATCAACTCAAACTGTTGTCAGAAAACCACTTTTCTTAAGGTATGTATGTGTTGTTAGAACCTGAGTGGATTTTACAAAGGACTTGAGGGTTGCTTGAAATCTCCTTATGTACGAACTTGTCTATGTAGGGACCTAAATATTTTATGACACCTAGATATGAAGGCTCTTTTTTTTTGCTATAATCTGTATCACAATAATTTCTGCTACTGTGATACAAAGAGTTTGCAGGACTGTGGGGGTCTCTTGGAGACAGCTGAAAAGGAGGGTGAGATGATGATACGAGCTCCGAATACTGGGTAAAACCTTCTCTTTAATAAAAAGAAGTAATTTAAAACTATTTTAAACCACAAGCAATTAAAGAGATTAATTGTAGGAAGATACAATTCCCCTATAAACTATACAAAACATGTAACTTAGCAATAATAGATGACACAGGACAAGATAATAAAAGCATGCAATAAAGTGAAAACAAATCGTTAAATAATTAGACATAAGTGAGTCATAAAAATCTCTTTTTATAATGAGAGGTGTCCTTCTTTTTTGTTACAGGAGCCCATGGTATTGTTCCTGTTTCTTTAAGAATCAAATAATCTTTGCTTTTGCACTTTTATGCACTTCTAATGCGAAGAGCTCTCTTATTAAATACAATTATGCTACTTCTGTGGATGCCTGTCAGTTTTGGATGTGGATGTCAATTTTGCTTCCTACAATCAAAAGAAATGAGAGCTTTCCTGATCAGCCTAAGGATTTTCCCCTACTTCTGGAAACCAGTGCTAGCGTTGCACTTTCCATGTGTCATGGTCCCTATTTGTATCTGGTAGAATTATATCTGCTTTGAAAGGAAAAAATTACCAAAAAATGTATTTTGCAGATGTCTCATGGTACCTATTGTGGTATATGTGTTTCCAAAGCGGGGCACTTTGCCAGTCCTGATTTTCCTATTTGTTCTTCTCTCTTGGTTCTGGAGCTACTGAGGTAAAAGTAGCAATTAACAATTTTATTTTCGCTAGTATTGCAGCTGTCTAGTTCTGCTAAAACTGTTATTTAGTGAAGAGGTAGGAAAGGAGGGTTTGCATGAGGCACTGTAATAACAGGGAGGTGTGAAAGAGCTATTGTTCTGAGAACAGGAGGATTCAGAAGGCTTTGAGCGTGCTTTGCTCACCATCTTTTTCATAGTTTGTTTTTCTCAGTTTGCCTAAGACAGAAATAGCAGGGGGAGGCCTGTACCAGCAAATAACTACATCCAAAGTACTGTATCCAATTGCCTGACTTTGAGGAACTTACTTGCTTTGTTTTGGTTGTTTGGATTTGGTTGGGTTTTTTTTTAATTAAACTTTATCAGTACTTTTACAGAGGGGAATGAAAGATGAAGAAGGATCAGTATCTGGCAGTTGGACACACGTGGCAAACCCCTTCTTTTAAAAGGTCCATCAGTGCATCCCTGATGAGTGTAAGTGGCCTGTGTCAGTAACACCCTGTGTTCCTGTGGTCGCATCCTGCACACACAGAGAGTTACCAGCATGACCTATACGGTACCAAATCTTTTGTGTCTCCTCCTGATACCTCTGGCTTGTGTTCTTGTTGCCAGAAGCTGAAATTTTCACTATTGCCTGGCAAACAGTGGTCAGCAGTGGTAGGAAATCTGTGTGCCTGTATTTCAGGCTTATTCTAGATAATGTGGCTTTTGGAGGAAAGTTGCCACTTTTTCTGTAATGAGCAGTAGGTAAAGATCAGGTCTCTTGGCCGTTAATGGCAGTGCAGGGACCAGTGCCTTCATTCCAATCAGCCCTATTACCTGGGCTTGAATAGCAGATCTATTTTACGGTGGTGACTGCAGAGTTAAAGTTCTGATGATGTTGTCAGGGTCTGTGTCATGAGTTGCAGTTGACATCTGATTGACACTGTATTCCTGACATTTTGCTGTGCTGGGATTTTGTCCTGGGTCATCTTTATTGTCGTGTTTGGGGATTTTTGTGTTGTTGAATGAAATAACGATAATAGGGCATGAATAACTCTTACTATCAGTGCTGTGTTATAAGTAACTGGCTTAAAACATGCAATTCTTAATAAATATATCTAATAGTCATTATAATGCTTCTCTATGCAAGCAGGCAAAATAAGGAATACTAGGAAGCTTCCAATGATGTTAAAAGTAACACAGACTTTTTTCTGTTTCTGTATTTGCGCTGTAACAAAGTAGTAGACTAAAACGTGAATCCACATTTCTAAGGTAAGTGTGTTCTAGTGGATAGTAAATTTCACAATAGTAGAACTTGTTTCCCTGCTGAAGCTATTGCATATTTTGTTACTGGCTATACAAGAAGCAGAAAGATTGGACACTAATTTCTAATGTTGAAAAAATTATTTATTTCAAGTTTTTTCTTCATGTGAGAATGTCTTTCAAGTTGCTCAAGAGTTAATTAAAATACAAATTAGATTTAAATAATGATTGCTCTAGTCCTGGGAGCAGTTTGTTATGAACTTTCATGGTGCATGATCATACCATTTGCAAGGAAATACATGTGGGTAAAGTAGAAATTGAGAGCAAATGAACTCAGTTATAAACTCTTCATTTCTACTTATTTCTGACTGTTGTTTGCCACAATGAAACTGTTTGGCACCAGTAGTTGTCTGTGCTTTGTTGTTAAAGAGTTATACTTTGCCTGTAAGGAGTACTCTTTTAGTTGTGGAAGTGAATGCATCTTCATTAGTTGAGGTGAATTTTAGTTGTTAAGTTGGTTTCTTTATTCCTGTAACTGTATTAAAATCAAGCAGTCTGCCTGTCCTATTAGTAGACCTTAGTGGTGTTGTCTTTTAAACAGCACCTTCTTAGCCACTGTGTTTTGCCCATTGCCATAAAAGTTGACTTTCTGACTTATATAGACCTAATGCCTTATATTGCATTTGCTGTTTATTTTGATATTTAAAATGTAGTTTTAAATATCAAATAAATAGTATTTTAAATATTAAACCAGATGGTTTCATCTCAAGTGTTGTCTTCTTTGAAGGTTTCCAAAGTAAGTCTAAAAGAGCTACAGATCATCTCTCATAGAAATCAGTAGGAAATAATATTGATCGTAATGCAGACGAGGAACATGGTGTCTTTTAATCTTGTATCATCTTCTTGTTGCCTCCCTTGTTAGTTTTGCCAATACCCTTCCGAGCAGCTCATAGTGGAGCTTGAACCATTGAGGTTCATTGCACTTTGAGTCCTCTGAATTGCTAGGAGGAAAGCTGGTCTAATTTTTATTTCTTTTTTTAAATGTCTCAGGCCTGATATTTGTGGCATGACAGTGGCGTGGCAAGTGCTGTGTTGCTTGAGGAAAACTGTGATCCCGTAGTCTAAGACTGACTTTGGGGATCCCCAAATCCCCAGTGCTTTTTCTCTCGGTGCTGAAAGGCTGGCTGATGGCATCTCTGGGCTTCAAACATCTGATATCACATTTTAAAAAGGAGGAGGTTTTTAGGGTAATACCATATTCCCCTTTCTTTTCTTTTTTTTTTTTTTCTTTCTTTTTAGCAATTTGCTCTGCTGATGCTTAATATATAAGAAGTTTAAATAATTTAATAAAACTGTCTCAAATGAGGAAATTGAAAGGGAATTCCAAATGAATGTTATAACACAGTACTATTGCAGCTTGACACTTCAGTATGGGTGGTCCTTTCTGGCACAATGCTGCAGGAGTAAGAAATTCCTCATCTTGGGAGTGTGGAAATGTGCATACCTATGAAAGACGGGCAGACTGGCAACGAAAGAAGCATTACTGATGTCACAGGATGGTATGTGTGTTTCTACCAATAGTTGACCATGTGAATTGGATGGTGTTCACTATGGAGTATGGGAGTAGTTGGGTTCTTGTGAAATTGCTTAGGGACCGCTTGCTTTTGTGCTGCGGTGCATAAATGTTTATGGCTCTGTTGTGGGGACTCTCTCTGTGTCATAGGATGGTTAGAGTTGGAAAGGACCTTAAAGATCATCTAGTTCTAACCTCCTGCCATGGGTTACTCAAAGCCCCATCGAGGCAGGCCTTGAATGTTTCCAGAGATGGGCCATCTACATCTTCTACATCTTGCCAAGCCTGTCTTGGCAACCTGTACCAGTGCCTCATCACCCTCACAGGAAAGAATTTCTTCCTAGTATCTAATGTAGATCTCCCCTCATTCAGTTTAAAACCATTCCCCTTCGTTCTATGGCTCCACTCCCTGATCGAGTCCCTCACATCTCTCCTGTAGGCTCCCATTACGTACTGGAAGGCTGCTATAAGGTCTCCCCAGAGCCTTCTCTCATCCAGGCTGAATGACCCCAACTGTCTCAGCCTGTCTTCATGGCCTCCTCTGGACTCACTCCAACAGGACCATGTCCTTTTTGTGTTGGGGCCTCCAAAGCTGGACACAGTGCTCCTGGTGGGGTCTCGCCAGATCAGAGTAGAGAAGAATCCCTTACCTTGACCTGCTAGCCATATTACTTTTGATGCAATCCAAGACGCAGTTGGCTTTTTGGACTGTGAGTGCTCATTTTGAGCTCATCAACCAACACCCCATCTCCTCAGGGCTGCTCTCAATCCATTCTTCGCCCAGGCTGAATTTGTGTTTGGGATTGCCTTAACACAGATGCAAGACCTTGCGCTTGGCCTCATTGAACTTCATGAGATTCTTAAGGGCCCACCTCTCAAGCTTGTTCATGTCCCTCTAGGATGGCATCCCTTCCTTCCAGCACGTCAGCTTGATGTCATCCCACACAGCTTGGTGTCAGTGGTAGTCAGCTCTGTTCCCTGTCAGGCTCTTGGGAAGCCATCAGTGAGTGCTCGATTTTACGTTGTTGTCTTTTGTTTTTTTTTGCTTTAGCAGTTGGTGTATGCTCTCTCCTTCCAGTGGGAGGTTACACGAACCATTGCTTCATGGCTGAGACACACAACTGTATGGTGTTGCTGGTGCTGCCTCTTCTTCTCAGAACCACATGCTTATGTAGTTTTCTAATGGGCTGTAAGGTTTCCAGTTAAATATTTGCAAGGAAGAGAGTGGTGCATGTTTAAAAACTATTGTTTGCTTCTTCTAGTATATCTAGCCTAAGAAATACAGATGCTGGTTAGTGCACATAATAAAATACACAAGTACATACAGTAAAAATAAACACAAATAATGAATGAGAGAATAAATGAAAACATCAAATTCACCTTTCACATCTATGAACTGTGTGTAGCTTATGAGCTGATAAAAAGAATTGATCTTGCAGCTGACAGTTGATTTTGAAATGCAAAAATATCAAGGAAGGTATTTATGATTTCCACTAAACACAGCTTGGCAATTGTTCATATTTAATGAATTATATTGTTGTTTCTAATACTGAATTTATGCCTCAGTATCTATGTGCAACACATCTGACTTGCTGACACTATGAACTGTAATTTTTAATTCCTTTCATTTTGCGCTTAAATTATCAACCATAACTTTGTGTTATAGCACACACGAGGGAGGAAATGTTAAGCTCTGATTCCAACAGCAAGCATGAAATGAATATATTACAGACTTTTCAGATAATAAATTTAGAAAATCATGAAGATTTACAGAATATTCCATATCCACAATGATGCCAAGCTAGGGCTGATTTAGGTACTATATGCATAGACTAGAATTTCCAACTCTTCCCTGCTGTAGATTTGAAACTGTTCAGTCTTCTGCCTGATACTCTGATTATCAAAATACTGGTGTTGATTGTGTTGAATGATTAGAGAAAATGGGCCTTCTCCAGTGTATTCAGGTACCACTTTCAGCATGTGGTTGGCTGGATGATTAGCGTGTTGTCTTTACATGTATCCTTTTGCTGTGGTGCTAATAGAAATGAAAGCTGTTCTTTTAATTTGCTGACCATTACTGTGAAACAATATGTACCATTATGAGCCTTGCCTGAGTGACAAGTATATAGTTACATCTTTGGATGGCAAATTGGAAATACTAGTCTTTTGTTGGCAAAGAAATTCGAGAAATAATTATTTGAATGTAAATTGTCTGCCTTATCACTGAGCATTTTAACACAAATTAGGCAAAAATAATTTCCTGTAATACATTGGAAGAGAAGTATACTTGACTAGACTGTTGAGCTACAGAATGTCATGCACACTTCAACATTTGGAATTATGGAATACTATTTTTTTTTTCTCACATTCAGATACGGACAATGTTAAATTTTTTTGCAGTCCCATTATATAAGAAAAAATTGTCGAGGGTGTTAAATCCTAATCTTTAGAGAAATATGTTTATAGAATGCCAGCAGATGTCAGTATGCTCTTGTCGTACAGTGCTTTTGTTTTTAAACAATATTTTTCCCTGAATTAAATAATATGTGAGGAAGAACTAAGTGTTCTAACACTATCTTAATGCAGATCTATTTAATTTAAATGTTTTACTGCAAAGGGTTTTTTTTCCTTTCTGTTTTCTAGCCCTGGGCTGGCACAAGATCCATGTACACACTGGCTTTCACTGTATATAGCTACACATCAGGCTGCACAAAGAACATAATTTGAAATACTTTGCTAAGTGGAGATGTATAGATGTATTGTTGATAGTATAGCACCTCGGTTTTTAATTGAACTTCCTCCCCCCCCCCCCCCCCCCCCCCCCCCCCCCTTCTTTTTTTTTTTTCTAGTTGAACTTCCCCCCCCCCCCCCCCCCCAAACTTCTTTGTATATATTTTCTTCATATATTGTGAGGCATTTTGAAAATGCTGGCATATTTCTTTCTGTTTACATAGGTAGTGGGTGTGACGCAGAGGTGCTTAATCAAATATGTCTCTCTAATTTGGACATTTTGTCACTGTTTATACATGGTAATCAAAACCAGATGAACTGTTTCTTGTCTTCCTTGTATTTCAAAAATCATTATCAGTGTAGCATCATGGAGAAGTCTTTCCCTTCTCCCCTGAAAGTGCAAAATGATGCCATATAGCGGGATAGGATACAGAATTGATAGTCTGTTTAAAAACCTTCGTTTTTAAAACAGTGACTTAAACCTCCCAGAAAGTTGCACTTATAGGGCAGTGGGCAGATGGTGCTTTTACAAGGTATGGATGAGCAGATGGAACCTGCAGCTCACATGAAGGAGGTCAGCAGCCTCCTGACAGGTAACTCAACTCCAGTCCTTCCCTGAGATTGCGTCAGGCTGGTAGGAGAGACAATCTTAAAACTCCCATTCAAGTTCTTGGTTTTGTTTTTATCCCCATGTTTGTCAGTGCCATCTCTTTAAAGATGGATGCTCTGCATTCCAAAGATACCCATCTTTCTCCTAATATAAAACTTCAATACTTCAATACATTTAAATTTGTTTCATTGCAACTTGTTTGAGATTTTTTTTTCCCCAAATCATTGAAAGCATTTTTAGAAATAGATTTTCAAGTAGTCTATTTACTGAAACAAATGTGTAGGTAGGGTTTACTGGTGTAATCAGATCTCCGTATGATGGAATATAATACATACACCCTGTGAGTTTTCCTGTAAGAATAGTCTGGGAAACTTCCCCAAAAGCAAAGTGTTCCTCTGACTGTGTTCATTAGGAGGATTGTTGGGCAGAAGGTCAAAAAGACTGAACAGAGGAAACGCAGTGTGAAGAGTGGCAGGTGCTTTGATGAAAGTGGACAAGTAACTTATGGAGAAATAGTCTTCTAATATGGTAATTGGTGAACAGACTGAAATAAACCCAATGAAGGATGCATCTCAGTACGCATTTCTCCTGCTGAAAGAAATGAAAAATGGGATTCTCCTCATGGGAGTAAAACGGAGTATTGCAAAGGTGATGTGTCATAGGAAAATGCAATTGATAACTCCACGGGAAACATTCACAGATGTCATACTTGTAGTTCCCTGGCAGAAGCAGCTCTGCTGCAGTACCTTCAGTAATGAATGTTATAAATGTGGCAAGCTATAGACTATAAAATCTATAATATAGTGTTCCATATAAGGTGGTTTGGGAGACAGCCTTCTAATGAAAGTCTAGATTGTTCCTTAATCTGTTTTCTCTGTAAATTAGCGCTCTTTGCTCCTCTTCCTCTACCCTCTGGTGCAGTGACAGCCCTCTGGCAATTGCGCAGGGGATGGGGAAGCAAACAACTAGACTTTTATATTGACCTCTCATGATCTCATCCAAATCTGTATGAAACCCTATATTCTCTCTTTTAATAGGTAGCTTCCTCCTGTGTCCTCCAAATTTTGTGTGTCCAGTATATTTTTTTCCTGACCGTGGAAATTGCAACTTCTGTCCAAGAGTTGCAGCTCCCCATCAGCTCAGGGGTACATTCAGCTCTGCAGCTTCTGCTCTGCTACTTTGTCCTTCTGCTCAAAGTCCAGAAGCTCACTGGATGTTCAACAGGTTTGATCCCAAAAGAGAAGACCACAGCTCTAAAGGCTGTGTCACAAATGACATTGCATTCTAATCACAAATGATTTAGAAGTATTAATAAGGAATAAAGACTTAAATTCTTAAATTGCAGGTTCTAGGTAAATGAAGCACAGATGCAAATTTATCCAGTGTTAATGTGCTATTGTTTGTTCCAAATAGAGTTTCTGAAGACAAGACTAAAAACTGTAAAAATATGTTGGAATAGCAAAGTTTCTCCCAGAGCGGTGTGGCTCACTCTCTCTGGGAGCTGCACATCATGAGGAGTTCTTGACAGATTGAAATAAGCATATTCCTCAGGCCTGCGTTGCTTTTGTGAAGCACATGGGATGGCTACAAAGTAGAAGAAACTGACAGTTACTTGAAAGAAGCCATCAAAAACCTGAGTTTCTTGACATATAAATGAAGAAGAATGGATGAAGTAAGTCTCACTGGTCTTACGGATGTCCTGCTGGACCTGTAGCTAGTCCTTGTCTTTCCCATACACATGCACCAACACTGCTGTTTCTCTAGTAGTAATCCTGCTTGGGGATCGGTTTGAGGGTCAGCAATATGATTGTGATTATTTGGAGATGTTAAGTCTAAACCAAAATCTTTCTTTTCAGCCTATTCCCTTCAAATGTTGTTGATAGCGGGGAATCCCTGCCTGGTGCCCCCAGCCCTTCCCCAGCCCCTTCCCCCTGCTCTCCCTGGGGATGCAGGGCCGGGGCTCACACTGGTATCCTCACTGCCCAAGTAGGGGTTGGACCTTCTGAAACGTGTTTTACCAGAGACACCACAGGGACCACCACGAGGGGCTCAGCTCTGCCCTAAGGTTCCTTCAGGAGCTGGTGGGAACCCTCTGTGTGCGGGCAGGGCAGCCTGGCCTCTCCTCACAGAGGCCCCTGCGGCCCCTGTCAATGCCTGGCACAACCACTGGCTACACCTTGTCTTAGTAAGATCCATCTTTCTATTACCTTTCTTGCTGTAACTGTTTGAGCCATTAGTGATGGTGGGAGGAGAGAGGTGGTGATGGGGGCATCAGCCCCGGGGACGTGGGGGTAAAGGGGCAGAGGCCTGAGGGGAGGCCGGCACCTCAGCATTTAGGGACTTCTGGCTCTTTCATGTCGCCTTCAGAGAGTACAATTGGAGTAGTTCTTCTCTTTATGGTTCATAAAAGACATGGAGCAGATAGATCTTGAATTCAGGTGACTGTAGGCCTTGTTTGTAGTGTCAAATGATTTTAGAAAAAATCTTGTTGCTAAAGATTCTGCAGTCGTGATCGGGGCTGTTTGCTACCCACCAGAGTGCTGATTCCCAGTTTCCCTTGGACTCCTGCTCCCGTTTCTAACTGCTTAAAAGACAACTTTTTTTTTTTTTTATATTGTCCAGTTTCATTTGGACATGCAGACGGGATGGAGACTACAACAGGAGATGTTAAAAAAAAAAAAAAAGCTTAATTTGTTTTTAAATTAGGAAAGATTTCTGTTGAGGAGGCAAGCAACATAGTGTAGGAGAAAATAATTTCTTTTTTTGTGCGTCTGCTGATGACTGATGTGTTATTATACTGAAAAGCTTCTGCTCTGCCATACTTTCTTTGTGTTCTTCAGAAGAATGACTCCGCTCATTTTGAGTGAAGTAGGAGAATGTGATTTGCCGACTGGTTTACTTCATTCTGGTAGCAAATGTGAGATGTGTTCAGTCTAGCTGCAAATAAGACACTTTTTAATGTGAGATTTAATTTTAAATAGTTAAACGGCTTCAGGGATGTCTGCAAGCAGATACTGATTTAAAAAAAAAAAAAGGGCAGCGCATGACATTTGTACTTATTTCCTTCTCAGGATGCTGTAGTAGGAAATAAAGGATGATTTCTCACATACATGTTGGCTAACCTTGATTTTTTTAGGGTGTAGGTTGTGCTGTTAAGTGCTCTAAGCTTTTTCTATATGACTCTTCTCTTCACTGTCTACAGCAAATTTCTCTTACTTGTTGAATTAATTTTTGAGGATTAGTCCTCATTTAAAAAAAGAAGGGGGGTTAGGGAGTTAGGGAGAAGTCTTGATTTCCCAGGTAAGAAAAGCTGTTGTTCCTAAGGCCAATGCATGCAAGAAGTGTGTGCTCATGGAGGGACTGAAACAGGTTGAAGATTGGGCCTGTGGAGCCCTGGTGTAATGGTGCTGCAAGGATAGTGATCTTGTCTAGCAAGTTAGAGACAAATCTTCTGGAGCTGTAAGACTGATGTTTATGCATGTCAGAAAAGCACAGTTAAGAAGCCTATTGCATTCAGCCCCGTGGTGAGATCATATGGTGGTACCCTGTTCAAAGCCTGCCTAGCTCTGCTTAGTGGTTTGCAAGTTGATTGATTTAACAACAATATCCACTGAGGCTGCGGGAGCCACTCAGGTGCCCAAATGTCAGATACTCCATCCCAAGACAGGCTTATCTTGCCCAAATTGTTAGGCATGTTGGTATGTTCTACATACATAAAAAAAATACAGAAGTATTTTTAGCTGCTGTTGATAGTAAAATGATTTACTCTTAATATGCATGAAAGAAGGGTGAGAGAGGAAAGGCTTTTGAATATTTTAATAACATAATTCTGATCTATTAGATAGAAGTCATGGAGAAGATTATATGGCTCTCTTACTCGGAATATGTCTCATCAGGGTTGTGACTGTCCCAGAAATCAAAAGAAATACATTATTCTCTGTGACATATGGAAGTAGACTATTAAACCCGATAGTAACTTGCTTAATTAAAACAAGTTAACTGTGCAGTTATATGAACCTCATCGCTGTGGTGTGGGACTGGATTCCTTCCCTATGCTGAAAAGCAGAAAAATTATCTTATTGTTTCATCTGTAGATGATTTTTACCTGTTTTTACAAATGACAAGGAGTAATTTGGAGTAAGGACAAGAGCAGTTCTAGTAGGATAGCTGGTTGTTATTATCTTTTCTGACAGCCACTTGTGTGAAGGTTCACTTTCAATGTGAGCTTTCCTGAGACAGTGCTAACCAGCAGGTCCACTGCTGTGGTGGAGTTCAGTTGGGGTATTTGTGGTCTAACTTATCGTGGGAGACATGAATTGAGATCCCTTATGGAAAAGTTTGAAAGTCAGCAAACTGACCTAGAACGGAGCTGCGTCTTAGTGAAGAGCAGTGTTTTGCATTGCTGAGCAGAGAGGTTGCTGAATTGGGAATGAGCCAGAGCGTCCTCGGGGTCTGGCAGCAAGCGACAGTCTGGTTTGCATGTTGCACACGTGGTGCTCAGGGTGGCCAGATTTGCATTTAGTAAGCTGCAGACAGTAGTGTGAGCACCCCGTGAGATCAGTTGGATATTAAAAATATCTGTTTCTTCCCTTTGAGGATAATCTCTAGGAACTGAAACAAGATTTGATATGTTCTTCATGATATTGGACCAAAAATAATGTCTTTAGGGGGCAGTGAACACAAAAAACTGATTTGTGGTGGTTTTGTGTTGTGGCTTTGTTTGGTTTTTTTTTTTTTTTTAAATTGAGATATGCACTTTGTATGTTGAGAAAGAAATAATTTGAGATTTTTCAATAGACTCTTTGGATTTTGGGCTTTTAAAATAGTTAGGTGTGAATTTCATTGTTACAGACCGAACGTAACCCTAAACTTGATTATCAATTTTCTTCCATATGGTGTTGATACCCATTTAATAGTACTTCCATGGTAGCTTTCAGCATGAAGTTGTGATGGGGTTAGCAGCAATTTGTTTTACCTGTCCATAGTTGAAATTTCCTTGGTAAGTTTCATTAGCAACACTATCATGGTTTAAAAATAGAAACTCAAGAGAGTTACTCTCACTTAAGTGAAATATAACGCATCAAGGAGCTTTTCATTTTATATTATAATTATTGCAAAGCACCTCAGATTAGCAACTTTTCCATTGTGAGAAGAGCTCTAAACCTTTTTCTATCTAAAATTGTATTTCTCAGAAATTCTACATCTGCATGTAGGTTACTTGCAGTGCTCCTGTTATCCTTGTTTCTGCTCTGCTCTGGAACTCAAAAAGCCCAACTTTTATTAAATTCTCAAGTGAGTTTTATTTTGTTCCTCGCTGTGTATGTAGCAGTGAGGAGCAGAATGAAGGAGCTGAAATATCTGCAGGGATTTCTGGATTGCAGAGCATAACACGGGTGATTTCTCCCTCCCAGCAGCTAGCAATGGGGTGCTTGTCAAGCCCCAATTCTGTTAGAGTTCTAGTCGGGGAAAAGTTCATTTTTTCTCTCCTTCCCTTTGGCCCCAGGCAGTGTCCCTCTGGATGGCAGCAGGGCCCTGTGGTGTGTCAGCAGCAGACTGGCAGAGGTCACAATGTGCCCCATTATTGACATCCTGAGTGAAGCTGTTAAGTAGGACTGGACCCAGTACACGCTGCTCTTACTGGGAAGCTCAGGCACAGTAACACACACAGCTCAGTGGTACTTCCAAACTTACAGGTACTCAGAAAACTTATCTTCTTGCCTTTTCATCTCCTCAATATGACTTCCTTCAGCCTCATCCTAACTGTAAGTATGAATCTCTGGCTGGAAAGGAGCACTTTCCTCCCTGGAAGGGAGTAGTATTCCCTTCTTTCTTTCTGGCATCTTTGTGAAATGGTAAGGTCTGACATCTTTGTGAAATGGTAAGGTGGGCAGGTGCAACAAACCCCTTACTTGTAAAGCCATACAGATTTTTCATAAAACAGCAGTCTTTTTATGTTACCTTATTGTCCAGATGGCTAAGTATATGGTAGAACAGAATTAATAGTTGTTGGGGAAATCTGCCTCCATGTGGAACAGACAGTGACGTTGGCAACCAGTCAAAAATCCCTCAGAAAGGTTGCAGCTGAAGGACACCACTGTTGGAAACGCAGAGGAAGATATATTCCTGAGCTCAAGAAGGCAACACAGAGGATGCATTATTGCATGGAATGATTAGATGACTGACTAATGAGCCTTGAGGGGCAAGGAAATTGGCTACAAAAGCAATTAAATAAGCCCCTGACATTCCAATGTACTCTGTATAAACACTAAATTCTTACTATGTTCAGTTGGCAAAGCAGAACAAGTGGCATTTAAGCATACAAAGCAAACTGTTACAGGAAAAAAACTTGTGCTAAACAGATTGTTCTGCTGAAAGTGTGTTACTAAATGCTTTTCTTTATCAGAAGGTGTGATAACACATTGTAATATTAGCGTTATAAGTCACTGTCCACAGTTTTCATTGGTTATTCTGGATATTCAAACCAAAATGATAATGCGTTAAAACCCATATTCTCATTTAATCAGTCTGTTGTTAAATACTCTTAGGTATCGATGGCTTTTTTTTTTTCTCTCTAGGGACAAAACTACTGTATAAGAGACCAGATTTGAGTAACAGACGGGTCATTTTGCATAAAATCTGATGAACCAATATATGATACGTGTTTCTGCAATATAATAGGAGATCTGTTAAATGCACTTGGAGCAGATGGTGCTTAGTTTGGTACTGAGGAGTGTACTCAGCCTACCTATGAGCCTTCAAGAGAGGGGAAGGTGACTACAAAAGCAGTAAAAGGAACACTTGTCATTTTGGTAGGCTCATTTCAAGGATTCTGCTTTGCTTAGGAGCAAATGGGAAAGGCCTCTAGGCAGGATGGAACAAAAAGTTTTAAGGTTTTCCTTCAGGCTTAGACAGTTAAACTACATTCTGCCAGTTCTCACAACGTACAGCTTTTAGTAGACAAAGATCTTGACCTTGTGTGGTGAAGTGAAGGAGTTTCTATGCTGAGAGAGGGGACTTGTCCTACAACAGGGAACTGACATGAGTATTTTGCTCAGATTTCTCTTTTGAGTGTAGTTTTGAATTACTTGGTAAAGTATTTAATTTGTAGTCCCACCCAGTGGAAGCAACAGCTTTGGAATTCTGTTGTCGGGCAATTTTGGGGAAGCCTGTCAAGGTGAGGCTGGAATTTAAAAGGTGGTCCTAATGAACTGAAGTTAAAGGTTCATAATATTTTAAGAGCAAAACCAGGTTTCCTTCAGGTAATATTGCTTCAGCATTGTTTTCAGTATATTTCTAGCAATCTTTTCTGCGTAGTGATGCTGAAAGTGTCACTGATTTCTTTTTGCCTGATAAATGTGTGTGTCTAAAAGAGGCCTGTTTAAGAAAGTGGTAATTTGTCTATTGCAGTTGTAATTATGGATGACAAGGAGCTGAGGTAGGTGTTTCAAACAAGGGGTTTATCTCCTCTATGACTGGCTGGATGCAAAGAATTTAGGTGATTTTTTTTTTATCTTCCAAGAAGAATTACAAGCCTTTCTTCAAATGGTGTTGAATTTGCTATGAGAAAATCGTGCTTGGTCTGTAAAAACAGTGTAAAATCAATCGTGTATTCATTTCATGTTTACCTCATTAAAATCAGATTCAAAGGTCTCCCTACACTTGGAGTTTACAGTATGTGCTGCGGAAGCTCGAGAACGTTGTGTGAATCCTGGTTTCTTAACAGGATAAGAATTTTAGGTTTCTGATCTGAAAAAGCTTTATTATGAAGTGACATCTGGCTTCTGAGACGGAGGTGGAATTGGTACATCTGAAATGAATGAATAATATATAAGGACTGATACTAGATTTGCCTTATGAGTTGGCCTTACTATTTAGCCTCAAGCAGAAGCAAGAAACACACAAAAAAGAAAGGTTGTTTAAGTAGAAAGTTAAATATTTAATACCAACCTCTGTTCTGTCCATTCTCCTTTTGCTGTATTCATGAAAATATGGTTTGGAATGGAAGGAAAATGTTATTTATATTACAGTAGAGGCAGGAAGGGCATATTCAATTGAGGAATCAAAGTACTAGACTTTGTAAAAGGCATGTGAGAAAATTCCTGGATTAGCCTTAAAATTTTCACTGTTTTTACTTTTGGGTATGCTGCGTCTCATTCCGATTTTCATTTTGTAGTTCTCTGTAATAGATCTTTTTTTTTCTTTCTCCTTCATAGTTAGGGAGAAAACCAGGTAGCAATAAGGAGTGGGTTATCCCATCAGTTACAACATACTGGATGCAATACACAGCTTGTGTACTGCCTGCTGTCATTAAAAATTTTCTGTCAGCATCTTGGGTACAAAAATACCTGAATTCCTGTTTCCTGAGCAATCCAGGAATAGGATGTTACACAAAGCACTTGGTGTGTAATGGATGTTTGGCTGAAAGCATGAGAAATTGTTAGAAGAATCTAAACTTAAGTATTTTCTTCTCTCATCCTGGAGGATGTAGTCAGAGTGTGATAAATTTATTATCTTATTTGAGGGTGATGAGCCAAGATCAAAGCATGTACTGCAGTGCTGTCGCACACGTGTCCTGCACTGATGATGATTCAGGATCTATGGAAAGGCAAATGATGATGTTTCAAGGCTTTTGAGATTCAACTGAAAACAAAAATGAAGTACAGATTCAGATTACAAAGCTTGATATTTTTCTCTTTGGAAGATTTAAATGTATTTAAATAAGTTTTGGTGCTTGCATCTATCTGCTTTCTCACAAAGATGGAGTAAGGACTCGGGTAGTTTGCATGAACCCGGTATTTTAATCTGTGTCACAGGAGCCCTGCTTTACTGGGCATTCTGTCTCAGATAAATACAATATTTCATTTCTTCTACAGATCTCTAAGAAATTTTAGGTTAGATTCTTAACGGTATTCTGGAAGGAAACTGTACTTCCTCCCCCTGGGTCTTTTTTCACTGAGTTTTAGAATGTCTCCAGTGATGGAGAGAAGCAGGGATGTCCTCATCACAGCTGGGTTTCGCTTTGGATTCAAGTCAGAAATCTACATCTAATTATGCTGGTGTTTGAAATGAGAAGCAGATATAAATACACATATGCACACATATATATATATATGTTCACACTTTTTTCCCATGTTCATGCTTACTTTTTTTCCTTCTTATTCAGACCTTGAAAAAAAATCATGTTTGGAATCTGTCTGCTACCAAATGCAGTTTCTTCAAGAAACGATGAGTGTAAGAAGGAAAATGTAGCCACAAAGTTTGGAAAGATGAGTAGTATGGGAACTAAAAGTGATGCATCATTTGCTTTCTGAAGCTGAACAATCAACTCCAGTGCTTCTGGTGCTGCTATAGTAAGCTTGTCAAGCATACACTGTGTAAAGGTCCAAAAATTCAGTGTGATTTCACTGAGCTGCTTGGAACACTGTCACTAGTAAGAAGAGCTGGGTTTTGGTCGCTGTTGCTTGAGAGAGAACTGATAACAGCCTTAGGCAGGCATTGCAGGCAAGAGTGGTAAAAGAAAGAGGCATGGAGCTTGGGGAAGGCTCCTTGTAAACAAATGAAACTTTTATCCTGGTTATTTGCTGAATACATGGTTAAGGTTTTTAAGAAAGCTACTTCATCAACCGCCCCGACTGGGAACTAGTGGTGTTAAAAGTATGTTTCAGACTGCATAGCAAGTAAAATGTATTTTTTTAAAAATATAAAAAACTCTTCAAAAGTGTAAGAAATCCACTGTGATTTCAGTTCTCTTCCCAATTGACTTAACCTGGGGTGTATATATGTATATCATATATATAATATTACATGAAACAAAAAACCCACCTGGAGGTATTGCTCAAGAGACCAGGAGGTAAGGTAATCATACAAGCATGATACTTTAGAGTTTAAAAATCTGTACGCAATATTTTAAAAATAATGGATTTTAAAATCCTGATTTAAAAATCAGGGATTTTACTCTAATTTGGTTACAGATTAAGAGCAGATATGACATTCTATCGGTTTGTATTTCATGCTTTTGCATAAAATGGATGTATAATTTGATGTTGTAAGCTTTCCAGGTTTTTTTATTAATCCTGCAGAAAAAACCCCAACTCCCTCTCCCACAAGGCCAGTTTACAGTAGATGGTGTTAGAAAGTAAATGAGACTGCAAAGCAATGGTGTTACAGGGTACGTTCTGATGGTTTGTGGATTAACATGTGGTGAGATTCCATTCCATACCAATAGCTTAACAAATAGTACAGAAATCACAAGGAATGTGTTTTAATCTTTAAATGCTAATAATGTACTTTTAGAGACACAGAGGAAGCCTCTGTAATAAAATTGGAAAATATGCACTTAAGTATCTTCCATCCAGTAATGCTTGAATTAAATTAGACTAACTCTGTGGAGGAGTCTATCTTACAAGGTATCAGGAGATGGATCTGAAGGACATTTTTGTTTTTAAATTTTTAATACAGGCATTTACTGGATAGAGGTCAAGTTAATAGAATTATAGAAAATTGATCATAAAATCTGATCTTCTATTTAGAATAAAATATTTGTGTCCTGCAACTACAAAAATGAAAAGCAAGAAGTTTCAAATCTCTTAAGGAAAACGAGTTTTGAGCTGACAGATAAATGTATCTAACTGTAGGGTACAGGACTTCATGGTTGTTAGTTGAGTCAAGTCAGAACCAGGTCTTCCTAGTAGAATGCTTTTTTCCTTGAAGATTTTTTTCCTTATGTTTTCTTTGAAATACTTTCTGTAGCTAAGGTATATCAAACAAGAAATGTATCAGCACCATATGGCAACAGGCTCATTGTCTAAATAATGTATGTTTCGTAAGTGCAGTTGACTTAAGGATTGCTTTTCACCACTTGGAGGGCATTTAACTATAATTTTAGAATTGAAAAGAGTGCCCTGATATATACAATAATTTGATGGGTAGAATAAAAAAAGATTTTGTTATGCAGTGGGTATAAAATTATAATGATTCCCTCCTGTGTTTAGTGATGAAGGACAATTTAGTTCTTGAAAGGAGTTGATTCTCCAAATTTCTGGCATAAACGATTATTTGCTATGCATATTCCCTACAGGATTTATTGCCTTAGTAATAAATGCTGTACGCTGAAGCTTCGCAAAACAGAATTTTACTTGGCAGATTCACTTTGAACAATAGATGTTCAGATGAGGAGACATTTGCTTTTTAATTCTATAAAATAACTGGGGCATATTGTATTCTGCGTTCTTTTTCTTTTTGTAAACTTTTTTTTTTTCTTCAAACCTGTGATGGGTGCCTTGCTAGCTAAGGAGCCAGATCCCTTCTCTTAAGCTTTGGGTTAGTGGGTACTAGGGTTATTAAATATGCTTTCTGTGCTATGGCCTCTAGCACCTACACTCATATGCTCAGTTAAAATTACGGTGCAAATAACCCGGTTGTTTCCTTTTCAAGTAAGTCTTGAGTTTATTTTAATTGTAGAATTGTCGCATGTGGAAACTTCATGTTCTTTTTTTTTTTATTTTTGCCCCTAGTTAGAGTTAGACCCGAGTTCTTCCAGAGATCCTAGTTTTTCATGCAGAACTGTGGCTAATATTCTTGAGAAAAGGTCCGTGAAAGAGTTGGGTCCCTGAACTGCAATACAGACAGACTCTAACTGTCTTAGTCTCAGGCTTCCAGTTTTTACTTTAAAAAATAAGGATTATGTTAACTCTCCTTTGCTGTCTAAAATTGTGGCTGTGCAAACTGAGAAGTTGCCATATATTTGATGTAGTGTGAATGTACATGTTCGATTGTAGAATCAACACAGAGTTTGGGTTGGAAGAGGCCTTTAAAGGTCATCTAGTCCAACCCCAACTCCTGTGATTTTTACATTTGTGCCCAGTTGGGAACAAAGATCTAGGTATTTTTTAGAATATTTTTCCAAGTAAATCTTCAGATGGCAGGGTTGGGGGGGGGTGGTGGTATTTTGGTATTTTCTGTGCACATAACATAATTACATTATTGGTTTCCTCAGAAACTCTCACCTCTAGGAATGTTGTGGGATGTTCTGTTTTCTGTATCTGGCTGGAAGAAATGCATGTGATATTTGCAGTCCTTGTTCCTGCTGCAGCCTCCTGGTTTGAATATTTGTCCAGGCAGTGGATGGAAGGTGCATGTTCTGTGCCCACCTTCTGCTGGGGGAAGAACATTAGACTTGCATGGTGATGCTCCATACATTGATCCTAAATTATGTAGGCTCCTGGTAGCAAAGGTAGTGCATTTCCCTCCTCCTGGTGAAGCGATGCCAGCTTAGCTTGATGGTTTGGGGGATTTTTGTGTGTGTGTTTTTATTTTATATGGTAAGCCAGCAAGTGCTGGAAAAAGTATAACCCTGTGGAGTTTGGATCATGCCTTGCAAGACAGAAAAGAATTTTGGTCCCTGTTCTCGGGATAAATCTCTATAGTATCTGATGGTTTTATTAAAAAACAAATATGGAAACTTGAAGATGGTACTCCGATGCCTACTGAGGCAGTAGTGGTTTCTGCTCTACCTGGCTTGTCTTTCTCATGGAATCTCAATCACAGCTTTCATCTTTTTGAGCCAAGTAGGACACTCTACAATGAAAAGTGGCAAATATTTTCATCCAGAATAGTGTACAACCTGTAGCTAGAAGCTGTTTCCAAGAAGGATATAGGCAGATATTTTTTTTGTTTTGTTTTTCTCTTGGGCAGAGAAGGGAATTTGACCTGGATTTCTTAATTAGTGGATGGGTGCTGTAACCATTATACTGGCGTGCAGTTGTTTTCTGGGGGGTAATTGAGTTTTTGAAAACCTCAGCAAATCTGTAGCCACTATCACTGGGTGGAAAAAAAAAACTGGATCAGAGAATGTGAGGCTGTAGGAGTATCTCTGTATATGTTCAGAAAGGGAATTCACTGGACAAATATCTGACATTTTTGAAGAAATATGTTTTTTTTTTATATAATTTAGGTATAGAAAGACTGTCTATTTTTTTTTTTTATATAATCTAGGTATAGAAAGACTGTCATTATTAACTCTGTTGATAAAAGATTGGAAAAGGAACTTTTATGTTTCTTAATCTCACTGTTACTAGTATATATGAGAGCTGTGAATGACAGTGTGCATGCTACAGTTGCATCTGCTCTATTTCTTTTCTCCCATCTGTCATTAGTGAATGAGTTGACTGAGTAGAAGAACAGACTGAATTCAGCCTTCAGAAAGTACTATTAAGTTGGGGGGAGACATAGAAGAGCTGTGTACTCCTTACTAGATGTTCATCGTTTTCAGTGTTCCATAATTCCTTGTTGACTCAGTTATCTGTAGTAGTTGTATAAATTACTTCTAATGATGCAGTATTGCTGAAGAATTTTGGTTTTACTTTGCAGTGTGTCATTATTAATTCTAAGGGAAAAAAAACCTGTATTGTTTGTTCTGTACAAAGGACATTTAAGAAAAGGAGGGTGAATTTAAATCAAATGAGAGAAGGAAATTTAAACCTTTTCCACAGATGTTTTCTGGAGAAAGGAAATGTAAATTGTCACTTTGTGAAGTGAACTAAATGGAACATCTGTGAGTTCTTGTTTTCATTCTTCAAAACCTGATTCTCCTCAGTTCCTACTAGTCTTAGAGATGCATATTCTATTGATCTTGCTTCCATTGCCTGTTAACTTCAACACTGGTGGGCAAAGTCTTTTTTGAGTAGAAAAATTAAAAAAATCAGTTAATAAGAGTATCACTGTATCTTGGCTTGCTTGAAGTAACTGCTGGATACTACAGGGTGGGCAGCAGATGGTTTGAACATCAGTGTGAGGTTGCAGTGCACAGACAGCCCGTCTATTAGTCTTTGCTAAGTGGAAACAAAGTAAGAAATATAAAAGAAAAGCTGTTATATTCTCTTTTTTTTCCTCCCCAATGTTACTATTGATAGTGTACAATAAATGAACCTTGATGAGATGTGGTTATAAAGGTTTCTATTAAAGATTCTCAAAACTGCAGCCCGGAAGGAAAGAGCTTATAGTAATTAAATCTGTCCTTTATTCTTTTGATTCTGGAATAATTTGAGCTCTCCAGAATAATTTGTTTAGCTCTTGAACCATACAGCAGATTCATCAGGTTTCTCTGGACTCCTCCGTGGCGTGGCTGGAGCATCACACAGCTGGGCTGTGTTCTCAGATGCTCTTCCCTGTGGCGTGTGTTCTCCTTAGCCTGTTCCAAAGGCAGAACTTTGTCTCTTAGCTAGGCTCTTCCACTCTTGCCTAATTAATTCTCTTTAATTAGGTAAGAAATGGATCCAGCTTAGATCCATTGCCATTTCTGACTTGGTGCTGATTCCATACCTTGGCAATGCAGAGCCAGTGGTGCCGAAGAAGGGGTGCCCCTTGAATGCTGAGAAAATGAAAACCAGAGGGCAGCTGTGTGTCCCAAGCCAGAATAATGAAGAGGGAGGGCTTTGCTGCTTTCCTGTCCATGCCATGCCTCTACCTGAAAGAGGGAAAACTCCAGGAGGAGTCCCTACATTCTCTCTTTAACTAATGACAAAATAGGGTTTTCACCCCACTATTAACATTTGCTTAATGTTACCAACTCCCTCCTCTTGTAGGTGGATTAATTGAGAAGTTGCTCAGTTGGTTTTGAAGGATCTAGACATCGATCCCTGTGCTCTGCTGGCCTGAATGTCACATACAAGCCTCAGAAGGGCTGTGCTCCAGCAGTGCTGCGTTTGGCTGTTTTGCCTCTAATTTCCGTCCAGAAATCCCATCCGGGGCAGGATTCGTAACTGTTAATACCCAGCTCCTCTCTAGTTACATCAGCCACTTGCAAAATTTCTTTGATGGTTCCATCTTGCTGGTTTTCTTCACAGTGGCTGAAGAATGCTGTCACTCGTTTGTGCCTTGTCTTTGAGCAGTTGAGGTCTGTGCAGTGACCGTAGAGACACGGAATTTAAACCTTGTTAATAGCAATGTTTGTTGCCCATATGGTTCTGCTTTGTATAGTCAGTTTTATTTTATTCAGTGTCACTTCCTAGATTCTCTTCGTAGTTCTAATGTAGAAGAATTGTAACACTGCATTTTGGAACAAATCATGCAAGCTTAGTTTGATGCTTAACTTTTTGTTATTTAGTCTTTTCTCCTTGATTTGGATTTGAAGGTCTTCCTGTTTGTGTTATTTCTATAACAGGAAAAAACCAGTTCTGTCTGTTTTTCTAGAACTTGCAATGTTAATTCAGAGAATGTTTTTATTTGAAAAACTTTTACTTATGCTGTAGAATGTATTTTGTTTAGAGCACTTAAAACTTTTGAAAATTAAAAGCCTTCTTTCTCTACAACTGAAACAACAATGCGATTTTCCAGCATCCACAATGTTGCTTTTGGTTTTATTTATCTGACCCGTGCTGACACTGCATCTGACAGGGATGGGCTTTGTATGTATGTTAACATACATATAACCTATGTTTTTTTTAACACAGATATGTAGCTGACTAAGCTTTTTTGTGTCCTTTTAGTTTTACTGTTTAATACTGGAGCTACAGAGGAGGAATCTTTATCTTCTGAAAAAATTTATATAGTTTGGGTGGCTTCAGAGTGATCATGAGTGATGATGGTGGTGTGACAATGATGCTAAGCCAGAATCTATACCTGCTATTTTTTTGGTGGTTTGGGGGTGGGGTTTTTTGGGGGGTGGTTTTTTTTTTTTGTTTGTTTGTTTATAGGGAGAGTTAATTTTTTGCCTTTGCTTCATAATATCAATGTGACACTTGTAGAACAGTCAGTAAATCAGGAAGGAAGAGAGAAGAGCATCCCATGCAGGATGCATATTTTTAGGCTATAATATTGTGCAGCTTAGAGTAGAGTTAGGTTTTCCTTCTGATACTCCTTCTTTTAAAACATTTAACAGCCAGCAGAGAAATCTTAGAAACTGTTTTTACATCTTGATCTGTAATACAATACAAGCTAGTTTGGTCAGTTTGACATAATATTATTATTAGCCCTTTCCTTTAGCACTGAGTACTTTAGACACATTTAAATTTAATATTCTTCTTTTAATAAATAGATATAATATAGAATGTAAGTCACTAGTTTGAAATCTGGCAAGCTAAGACAGTAGTTTCTGGCTGAAAGACTGTAGTTTGGTCCCTATTTTGGGTCTGGACTGGTAGGTGCACGTGTTCATGCTCACTCTGGTAGTTTCTATGAAAAGCAGAGGTTGTTGAGCAGTCTCACTCTAATGCATATCCCCCTCCAATTTTAGGAAAATGATATATTATCAGGGCACAGCAGGGAACTTTGCATCACCACAGCTAGTACCATGCCTAGGCTGTGAATAAACTGACTTCATCTTCTTTTGCTATTGATCCATCAGCTTTCATGCAAGCACTAAATTCATCCTTAAAAAATAATTAGCTCCAGTGCCTTGGCAGAATTCCAAGTAGGCAATTACATTCTGCCTGCTTAAAAATGCCCCCTGTAGTTACAATTGGATAACTTATAGTGACAGCTGATTGTGTGTTTTGTGATATGTTTGTGGTGTGGCTTTTTATCAGTGTGAAGTCTGCTGTAATGCTGCAAGAACCTATTGACCAGGATGGCTTATTAGCATGACAAAGAAGAGTGTCTACAGAAAATATTTCCCCAATATTTTAAAGACAAAAGAAGAAAGAGCTAGATATTTCTTGCATGCTTGAAAATTTGGAGTATCTATAATGTGCCTTTAGGACTATGTGCATTGGTACATGGTGGGTTTTGTAGAACTCGCTATTAAATGTGCACCCGGGAAGGACATTTAAAATGGTTGAGAAAACAAAGGAAAGATACTAATTTTGTTTGTTGACTGTAGTACTTTGGGTTCAATTTGACAGAAAACTTGTGTTCTTTTCTGTCTTTGAAAAAATGCAATTTATAATATTTAAATAGCTTGTATCTGGTATTAAATAGTTTGAAAAGCCCAGGAGAGAATTTGGATTTATAGATATTTGATGAAACACTAGATGATTTTAAAAATCCTTAAGTAGGGGGAGATGAAACTCCTATCTCCTTCCACAGTTGAATATTCAAGTTACATTTTGATAAAGCGAATCATCTGACTGAACAGGTCTGATACATCATCTGATTTTTTAAATTTTGTGATTTTTCATATTGGTTAAACAGATGAAAGGGAATTTTGACATTCCATGGGCTTGCTCTTTGATATAGATTCTCAAAAGGGCAGGCATGATCTAGACATCATGTCCTTGCAATTATATACTGTTGATGGAGCATTTTAGGAGAATGATACAGAAAAAAAATAATGAGGTGAGCAGGCAATCTGGGGGCTTTTCTCCCCTTCTGCTTTGTCTTCTGCTAATGGGAAAACAAGCCTATTTTTAGGAGTTCTTTTTGTGATGTGCAAGTGTGGCATCTCTGACACAAGTTGCAGGGAGGTAGCAAACCTTGCAAATAGAAACACAAAGAAATAATAATTCTGGTCTTTGTAGTGCAGGAGTTTGGGAGTTAAGAGTTGGTCCTTTTCTAATAATGAATTGACTTAAATTTTAGTAACTGCTTTTAAAAAAAAATAAATCAGTCTCTTCTTCCTTCTAATGCAGAGTTTTTAGGAGATTATAGTAGAATTTTTAGGCAGTTCTGTTTCATTTTTGTGTCTCTTCTGTCTGAAATACAAGGGATCAACATTGCAGTTAACATCACAGAGGCTTGGGCAGTTTCACACTTATTCTTATAATCTTATTCATCTGCTGAACATGGGGGGGGAATTGCTGTTGAAAAGTTAAATTTAATCTTCTCCTAGCATTCTTAATTTGGACAAGGTTGCTGGTTGTATAAGCTCTTAGAAACAAACCAGTACAATTTTGAGAATGTCATAATAGCTCAGATGGTTAATGTACGTTTAGGGATTCAGTTATTGCCTTTGCCTTCACTTTTCTTTTTCAGTGCTCTTTACGTTTTGTTCTGTCTTTAAGTAGTAAAAACTGTCTTTCTGGAAATTGTAGTGGCAGTTCTATCCCATGGCATCTATTTTCAAATTGAGTATTATTTAGGAAATGATCAGAATAGCTGCTTTTTATTTCTGATGTGGATCTTCAGTATAAATTACCGTGTAGTTTAGAAAAGCAAACACTGAGAATATGGACTCATTTAAGAGTTTCATCCCAAGTAGTTTTACTTTTTTTGCTGCATCTCATTATGCATGCTTTTATAATTTAATTAACACTACTGCCATTTGGCGTAACTGATGTAGATTTAATAGTGTGATTTAATGATTTAATGCCATAATAATTCATTCAACATTTCTTTTGAATTTGAAGTAACAATTTCTGGTTTTTTCCTTTTTCTGAACATTAGTCTAACCATTCCAAGTTAAACAAGCAGGAAAAAAAGCTGAAGCCAGTTTTGGGTTTGATATGGTTTTCTTTCTGCCAAGTGTGATTTTTTTTTTTTTTCTTTTTTTTTCTTTTTTCTTCCCCCTGGCCATAGTAACATCTTTGATTTCATTTCAGTTTCATTTTAGTATAGTGAAAGTTGTGGTTACCTCTTTCTATGGGTATTTTGTGGTGTTTTGGTCCTATCCTGTGTGATCTAGGACCTAAAATAGCTTACCCTGTGTGTATGTCAGTGTTTTCTCTCTGTGCATTTTTGCTTTGTCAGTTCTTCCTTTTCTTTGGACATCCTTCCATAAATACACCCTCTATAGAGACCTCCCCTACTACACAGTTTATAGATCTCAGATCAAATTTGAACACATTACTTTAGCAATTAGGAACACATTACTTTAATGGCATCTTTAAAATTGCTGAGAAGCCATTGAGAAGTAAAAGAGGCAAAATTCTTATTTGTGCCATTTGTTTGCAAAGTCACATTTCAGATTGGACTCTACAGGTAAGATAAAACAATACATTTCTGTAATCTCCAGGATTTGCACTGCTGTTCGGAAAGGATTAGCGCTGGTTTGATTTGCAGACCTTCCTAAAGATGAATAAAAGGCTGGAAACAGTCTACGTTGATAGTAAATGAAGAAATTCTTATCTGAAGGTGCTGGGACAGTGAGTCTGCTGCTAACCAGCAATGCTCATTTCCAGGAAGTTGCTTTCTTACGTAACAAGATCTAATTATCCTCATGCGTCTTTATGGCAATATCAGGTGCTTTGAAAAATTAACATGTTCTATTCCACATAATTTCATACCGCGTGGATCATACCACAAAGCATTTTTATTCTTGCTATCAGTAGATCAATGATTAATTCCGTGTAAGTTTCAAGGTACACTTTGCCAAGGTAGAATATGCGATCTGTAGAATGTATCTGTAGGTCTGCACTTAAAAGTGGCACCTATGCCTCCTTCAGTAGTATGTGTTTGACATGGTAGGTGTCTTGGAGACACAAAGGCACTGATTGCTAGAGGGCACAAACTCTTGATTCCCCATTTGCAAGGACCATAGTACTTCATGTATGCTAGTGATGGATTCATGCCTCTCTCCTCTCAAATACAGAAGAGGGATTTTTGCAGCACAGTAACAGTAACTCAGCTGTGGATTCTAACTCTGGTCTCTACTATTTGATCAGTTGATCTGATTTCTGGGGTACCTCAGCAGCATTGCCGTTTGCAGTGAAGGATGTGAGTGGGCTGTGATTATCTTGTCATCTATTCTCTATACGTGGACTTGGTGTACCTATGCATTCCCAAGACCACCATTCCCATTCTGATAGAGCAAGACACATGCATCCCTACTGTGGAATCTGTTTTGATTATAGCATTCAGAAGAAGTAGTACTCGCTGGCCAAGTACTTGTCAAGGTGGAATTTTGGTCAGTGAAATACTGACTACCTACTGTTGTTATAAAAGCTCTTCACTTCAGCTTTAGAGATGGACTGGGAGTGGAAAAGGCATTCGGGCACTATGGACTTGCCAGGAAACCTTTGCTTCTTCTGAGCCTCCAGTTAGAAAGACAAGTTTTAAAGCCCTAAAATAATACATTAAATGCATAATCCTCCTATTGAAAACTTGGAAAACTTGAAAAATTGTGACATGCAAATTGTCAATTGATGCTTAATTGAAAGATAACAAAGTAGAGAGTCTCAATTGAGAGTGAACTACGTGTGACGCGTAAACAGTGAATTCTAACTCATACAAAAATATTCACCTACAGAGATTCATCAAATTCATGCTAGATTTTGAGACAGCGTTGTTTAAAATAGAATTAAATTCTTTACCTCACATATTTGGTTTTCGTTTCACTTACGCTAGTATAAATTTACAGTGACTTCACTGAAAGGAACCAAGTTCCTATTGGTGCAAAACTTCTCATCTGGAGGCTGAGACTTTTTAGGTAAACCCTTCTGGAGAAAGCACAGGAGTCACTTACATAATGGAAACAACCTATAATTTTTGCTGTGCCTTTTTCCCTTGTTGCCACACGTTTCTGTTGCCATGGTAACCGATCATGAATTGTTCATAGTAAGTGACCTTGTCATTGCTTTTATATACGCCATGAGTTATTGTGCAGAGGATATTTATAGAATTATAGAGGTGATTGTGACTGCCTGAAGACAAGCAGATTTCGTTTCATTTAATTCTCTTCTGTAGAATAGGAGGCTAAAAACCGTAAGAGAGGAAAATGCTAATGTTTGTCTGCAGAATAAATCTTGCTGTTATTCAGGTAGGGACAAATACAGCTAATAAGTCATATGGCAGCTGGATGAAGGGTGGTCAGTTCAGCCTCCTGAACTCAGTATGGAGTGTTTTCATTTGACACTCTGCTGGAGTTCAGTATATTCAGATTTACTCTTCTGTGATTGATATTTTAGAGGTGCTTTAATTTTTGTTAAGCTATATCAAAAAGAGTGCATGATGCAGATTTAAAAAAAGAAAAAAAAACAACCCCCAAACAATCCCAACCCAAAACCAACAAACTTGTTTTCTCAGTCATTCCAAATGACAGGAGCTCCAGTTTATTACTCTTGTCTTGGTATTCTGTACAGAAGTTAATTAAAATAAAACTCTACCAATATTTTGAGTAAAGTGATAATAAAGCAGTCACTTAAATAAAGTGGTAAAGACAGAGCAAATAAGCCTAACAAGAAAAAAAAAAATTACTTCAAAAACATGGAACCCATAAAGCCAAAAATAAGACAAAGCAGAGTTACAGCCTAAAATAGGAGAATTGAATAGAGCTCAAAGGTCTGCAAACTGTTTAAACTTGTAATATGGGCTCAGTTTGATGTTTTAAGTCTTGCAGTTTTCATCACAACACTTAACTTTCAAGTAACTGAATGTTGTTATGCTGCATAGGAGATAAAGAAATAATTCTAGTTCAGATAGTAAAATAATAGGAAGCGTCTCTGAGAGTCACAGAAAACGTCTAGCCATTTTGTGTATTCAAGAAGAATCAAGGATTTTATTACACAATCATCTCGGTAATTCCCTTTGAAGCTGGGTTTTGTGACTAGGAAATCTAGGAAAAGGTGTGGTAACATCTTTGGGTATAATTGTGACATAAGGATGGTTTGCCATACGGTTCCAGTTGTGATGCAGCTGGGCGTTAGAGCTCTGCTCATGCTGCCTCATTAGAGCTCATGCTGCTCTAAGTGGTCCAGGAACCTCCCAGCTGGCCTCCACACAGAGGAGACCGACTGGTGGAGATGACAATATCTGGGATGGAGACCACTGGGACAAGATGACAAGGCCACCTTTACAGCAAACCTTCAGCTACTTGTTAAAAGAACTCCTCAGATGAGGAATTTGGACAGTCCCATGGAGCTGCTTCTGTACGTGTAGTCCACTACCTGCATGCTTGAGATGTGTTGATTAATTCCTTGGGCAGAACATGTGGCAGTCTTGGAAACCCTCATATTTGATTCTTGCTGCAGATTTTAGCATAGTGTACACAGATACTTTTAAATAGCCACTAGAAACTGTTCTTGCACTTGCAGGAATGGTCACACAGGTCAGTTACAGTGTTTGGGAGATGTTTTGTAGTTTAAGATAACTAATAGCAATGGGTCATTCAAATGCTGGAATACTGTTGGACAACAGGCCAGCTGGATTATTAGAATTCAGAAAAACAGTAGCTCAGGCAGTCTCACCTGATCCAACTGAAGATGCCGTTGCAAGGACCCTTTGATGGAGATACTGACCCTCAACTGAGCAGCCTGTTACAGCCTGATCCCAGTATATTAATTATTACTGTGTTTCTTTTAAGCAAACAGTCCAGGGGAGTGTCTTTGTAGAAGAATTGGGCTCATTTCCATTTAGCAACCAGCTGGAATTTGAAGATCAGCTAATGATGGCTTGAAAAGTCTGTCATGCCTCTGGAATTACCTAATGAAAACAAAATGGATATATTTTATGAAATACATATTAAGCTCAGATGAGTAGTGACATAGCACTGGGTCCATCAGCAGAAGAGCTCTTTGTCAATATTTTACATAATGCAAGAAAGCAATAAGCAAAAATAGAGAAGGTTGCCCTGCGAATTTTGTGTGCTAAACATGAAGTGCTCAATTGAACTAAATAGCATAGCAGTACAACAGTGAGCCATTTAAACTGTCATTTTTAAATGGCTGGGAATGGTAATCTCATGGGAGGGATAAGTAGTCTAATGTGTCTTCCCCTTCATTATCCACTTACAATGTTCTTTTTTTTCCCCTGTGTCATAGGTATGTTATAATAAGAGTAAGCCTCCCAGCACGACACTGGATAAGTACGTACAAAGAACCGACGCTTCGTTTGTACGTTACTCCATCAAGCTGGTCTCTGGTTTTACAAATACTGCTACACTTACATTTAGTGTATCAAACCACTCCGTTTTGATGTTTCCACAATTCGTTGCTTCCTGGAGGTCCACTCCATGATGTAGCTACAGCCGTCACAAACAAAATAAGTATTGGATCTTAGAGAGAATGAGAGGTTTTTTTCATTATTTTACCTAAATGGGAATAAGGACAGGTGACAGAAACCAGGTGCTTCAGGAGGAAATTATTTGCTGTGAGGATGGTGAGACACTGGCCCAGGTTGCCCAGAGTTGTGGATGCCCCATGCCTGGAGGTGCTCAAGCCAGGTTGGACAGGGCTTTGAGCAACCTGGTCTGGTGAGAGGTGGCCCTGCCCAGGGTGGGGAGTTGGAACTCAATGATCTTTAAGGTCCCTACCAAACCAAACCGTGTAAGGTACTTAGAAGTAGCATCAGATCTGTAGGTTTTCTTTGCATCCAGCTGGGCATTGTCTTACCTTCAGTTCTTGTTTGGAACTAAATCATGTATGTTACTCTACGTTTCTCTTGGTCTGAAAAATAGAAGTCATTCTTAAGATCTTTCAGTTTGTTACCAATAGGATTGCAGGAAGCTCTTTAAGTTAATTTTTCTTGTCTTGTATGCTTGCACGTCCCAAATGAACTTCGTTAAAGGAAGTAAGTTAGCTTTCTGCACAGTAAGTAATCTTGTTTACGTTTGTTTAATGAGGTTTAAATATATAGTATTAACACTCTTCTGTAAATGGTTTTGAGAAAACCATTTATTGTTCATTTGCTTGAGGGATTTGCTCAAACTGCAGTGGTTGGAAACAGTTATGTTAAATATCTGATGAGATAAGATGCAGAAGATATGAGTTTATGGGTGGGGTTCTGGACACAATGATAGACCCCAAGGGGCATCAGCTGCTTCCACGGTGTGGGGAAAAAACTCCTTTTTATACATTAGCCTGTTGGTCTGGGTGGACTGTATTTTTACAATCACAGAACATGCCTAGATCGCAGTGTGGAGAACACATTGAGCAGTCTGGACACTGAAAAAAGTCTGTCTATACGTTTATTGGTGCTTAGTACAGGACTGCGCTATAGGTAAGTACTTATACATTAGTCAATTGCTTCACTTGATGATGGCAGCTCCCACTGATTCTGAGGGCAGGAAAGATGGGAATCAAACAGCTCATCAGTCTCCTCACCAGTGGGTGCTTTAAGGCTGCATCTGGAGTTCTTAATCTCAAATTTCGGTTGGCTTTCTGATACCCCCACCTACAACCCCAACCATTTACATTTAGGATGTGAAGATTACAGTACCACTCTAGATTCCTCATTTACCATCTCTTCTTTAATGTAAAGTACCTTTAAGTATCTTACCTTCTAGTTTCTGCAAATCTCCAGCCTGTATTTGAAGAGAGTATGTACACAAAATGTATATATTTGTCTATGTTTCCTGAAGAGCAACTCAGCTTTTTGCATGATCAGAAAAATTACCATCTTTCAGGGGAAAAAATCAAAAAATTGTAGTAAACAAGGTACTGTATCTTATGAATGAATTGGCTATTACTGCTTTCCTGCATAGTCAGTCTCAGGTATTCTGTCCAGAAGGTTTTAAATATTGAGGTGTAACTTAAGGAGTTAAGAATGATACGGGAAAGTGAAAATGAGGATGGTACAAGCTCAGTTCCTCAGTTAGAATGGAACTGGATTTGAATTCCAGCTTCTCAGAATGGAACAGTTGGTCCAGATCATTCCGACATGGACGTCCTCAGCATCCCTCACAAGGCTCTCCGGTCCCTGGCCTCCTGGTGCACATTCAGAAGGTGCAAATGTGGATAAGGATTCTCTCTCTCTAAAGCAATTCCAAGATACTAGCATACCTTTCTGCATACTAGGTCGGGGGGGGAAAAAAAGCCATATTAATGCTTTAATGCCACATTAAATGCTTATGGACTATGTCCTACATATTACTGATAATTCCTCCAAGCAGAGGTGTACGCCAAGGTATTTAGATATCTTCCAGTTTACACTTTACCTTGTATAACCTCCTCATTTCTCTGCTGACACCCTTTAGCCTAAATGAATTCCAGGAATTCCCCACTGGCACACTACCTCTGCCAGGGTGTGTGTCCCCTCCAGGCAGGAGAACGGATTGGCCACCTCTGCACCCCTTGACATACCCTCGCTGGGCTGCCCACTTCTAGTTCTTAATATTGAAATAGGGAACAGAAGACACTGCTGGATGTTGAAGTGCTTCTGAAAGAGATTTTCTGCACTGTCAGACAAGCTGCCTGGGACACTGGTCTAACTCAGCCGTGCGTGCAGTTTCTGTGGTCAGTGCTGCATGGTTACCTGTTTGAGAGTTGGTATCAGCTGAATGTTGATGATTCCTAATTAAAATATGGTGATGTCTAATATCTGAAAAGTTTGCAGCTAATCAGAGCATTTTGGACTGCAATCAAACTCTGTTTTCTAAAGTTACTAAATTATTTTCCGCTACTGAATTTATTGTATCTGTTAAAAGACAGTTGTGATCTTTCTTACTCCAACTCCAACAGAGTATCTCAGTTCTCTTCCAGTCATTAGTTGCTATTACAAACTCTAAATTGAGTATTAGCAATCTTCTGTACAGGCAGATACTCTGGCTCATGTGCATTCAAATTCTAGCTTCAGACTTATAAATTAGAAATGTGGCTTAGGAGTCTTTCTGGAGGTTTTAAAAAAAAAAAAAAATGGTTTAACCTGTCAGACCATTAGATGACACTGCTGTTCCACACAGATAAAGGTGGAAGAAAGGAAGTGGTGTGTAAGAATGAAATTATGAAATTCCACTCTTAAAAATGATCATTTAACTGTAAGACTTTCAGCTCTTTAAAATGTTGTTTCTGGGTTAGTGAGTGGCACTGGTGATTGTGAAGCCTGGCGTGGCGCTGCCCACAGACTCTGCTCTGCTCTGATAGTGCTCTTCCATTTGCTTCAGTACTGGTGTAATGCAAATGAAAGCACCCAGACTCATTTTCTTGCCTGCTGTGTTGCATGGTACATTATATCCTGCTTTATTTAGTTGCAGAATCAAATGACTCGTGTCTGAGTTGAAAGGAGTGAAATTGCTGATTCTTACAGGCTAGAGGACAAACAGTTGCAGACTGAGTGGGTACCTACACTCTTGCTCCGTGGGTACCAACTTTTTTTTCAAGGTGGTTAAAATGATATGTACCTAAATAAAGGCTAAGCAGTTTTTCTGAACTTGTGTTTATCTTTGAAAGCAGCTTTGAAAGTTGCTGA
This sequence comes from Scolopax mira, assembly GCA_004320125.1. Lineage (NCBI taxonomy): Eukaryota > Metazoa > Chordata > Aves > Charadriiformes > Scolopacidae > Scolopax > Scolopax mira. Next base: position 83,759 of record BJBW01007202.1, read on the forward strand.
ATTTATTTTCAGAATTGCAGGCGGTTTGGTTTAAAAGCGTGTCTAGTTTTTTTCAGCTGTATGTTTGCTTAACCAATGATACTACCTTGCCTAGAAGCCTCTTTTAATCTTAATTCCCATGAAATTAAGAAACAAGTACCCCAGTATTTAGGCAGTATAATAAATAATTGGTATCTAAAATCACTTTTGTTGTTATACTGTAATAGCAGCTAGAAACTTTAAGAAAGAGTTTAAAAAATATGCAGGCTACAAAAAAAAAATCTACTCGGACAATCTCATTTTGCTCTGAAACATTTATTCTTTTCTTAACTGCTCTAATGTTAAGGTTTGGGTCAGCAGACAAACATTTGTGTCGTCTTTGCCTTAAATTAAACTTGGGTTACACTTGACTTCAGTTCTAAATAATTAATTTTATGAAACTTTTGCTGTTTCCATTTCAAGATATGAAATGTGTGATTCATTTTTTTTAACAAAAACGTGCCTCTTGAGAACGCTTTTGAGAAATTGGAAATTTAATTACAGGTGCCTATTCTGTGCTTTAAAAGTAGTCCCAGTCTTGTCTGGTGGTATATGGGACTAGCTAATGAAAACATTGTTAGACTTCTAGAATTTTCTGGATAAAGTGTCCCAAAGAACCTTTGTGATTATACCATAGCGGTCCTTTCTGGAGAATGATGAGACAAACTTTTTTTTCCTGTTCTTTTTTTTTCTTGGTTGGCTTAGTATGTAGCTTGTTTTTTGGGTTGGGTTTTTTATTCTTTGCCTTCTCCCAGCAAGACCCTATTTTAGTCCTGTTTGGATGCCTTTTAATGTCTGTAGGTTCCAGCACTTACAGGAGATCCAAAGGAGATCTTTTTTACTTTTGTGTCAGTCAGGCCCTGATCTTGCAAGTACATCTGTTGTTTACTTTCATGTGCACAAGGAGTCTCAGTTTGGTTAAAATGTGTTTGCAGAATGAGGGTCTGTAATTTTCTACAACCACTGGCTCTGATACACTCTTTTTCAGAATTAAGATCGTTATGAATCTTGCTGGCAGTAGCTGAAGTTCCTTGTGATATGTATGTGTGAGCGGGGAAACTTCAGGTCCTGAGATAACAAAGGGTTCCCTGTAAGTTCTCTTTTAACCAGACATTCAATATCTGTAATAAACCCCTTCATTTTTCTTGACTCAAGGTGATGATAAAAAGTTTTGGTTTATTGCTCTTTTCCCCCTTTCCCTGAGGAAATAGCTGAGCCTAGTTTTCTAATAACTGAAACTGTTGGCTTTTAAAAATTAGCTTGAAATACCTCCAGGAACATTATTTGGCTGTCTTCAAGGCAGCTTCTAAAATGCATAAATGCTTTTGAAAGTCAAATTAAAGGTTTGTTTCATTTAAGTTGTATAGCTGGATAAGATTAAAGAAAGTGCCCTACTTGCACATAGCAATCTATGTGAAATGGTTTTTTGATCGTCTTCATGCATATCTAAAATACACCTCCAATTTCTTTTTAGGATCCCAGCTTATTCAGCTTTTACCATAATGGGTCATTAGCCTCCTAGGCTTTTTCTTAAGAGTTGCAGTCAATTTTCCATCTTTGCTGTTTTACATTAAATCACTTCGATTTCCTAAATGTAGTAAAGGGAGAGAACAAGCAAGAATCCTGGAAAGGGGTTATTCGGTGTGGATACATCATTTCTGCTTCACAGCATACTTCCAATATTGCAAAGTTTTTGCCCCTGGCTGCAATTCTGCTAAATTTATCAAGTATTCCCAGTTCTTAGAGAATAATTTAAGTATGTGCTGCTGATATTAGTTCTTGTTGGTGCTCATTTATTTTGAGATCAATGGGACTTCACGTGTGGATAGAGCCAAGAAAGGGTTTAAACCTTTGTCTCACTGGAGCACGTTGCAGTGTTCCACTCTAAATCTCTTTGAAAAGCTAATAGTTACTCATTCAAATACTTGCAGTGAAGGTCTGTAACTGAAATGAAAAATATCTCTTCTGTAGCATATGTTGTATTAGAACATGCTTTTTAGCCCCTTTTGTGATATGCTACGTGTCGGTTTAGTTCTGGTTGCGGATGGTTTGAATTTCTTTGAACAGTGTATGTAACTGGATGGAGACTTCTGTGGTCACCTAAAAAAGAGAGAATAGAGAGAGCAGGAGAGAAAACTTGTGAATTGAAATAAGCCAATTGAATAATAGGACAGAGGAAAAACCCCCAAAACAAGAAGTCATTCACCATCAGACGGATACCCAGGCAGTGTCGCACCCCCTTTCTCACGCTGCCCCCAGTCCTTAGTGCTGAGCATGACACCGTGGCCTTTGCTCAGTGCAGGTCTGCTGTCCTGTGTCCCCTCCCAGGCTCTTGGCCGCCCTCAGCCTATTTGCTGGAGGAGCAGTGGGAGAAGCAGAGGGCTTTGCTCCTGTGCAGGCTCTGCTCAGCAGTGGCCCAAACGCCCGTGTCTTACCAGCACGGCTTTAGCCCCAAATCCCGTGGGCTGCTGTGAAGAAAGTGACCTCCTTCCCAGCCAGACTCCATGCAACAACTTGCAAAGTGATTTTTTTAAAGAGATTCAGTGCTTTTTTGGGATGTGTAATTTGCTCTTCCGAGTGTTCAGTTTTATCACTATGATTTCAGTGTTTATGATCTCAGTAACTTTGGCAGAAATTTTGGAAGAAGGCTGTTGCTGTGTGCAAGAAATGCAGGGGTCCGCTGACGTTGGCTAGCACAGCAAAGCCAAAGCCAGCATTCAGAAACTGCTATCCTCAACTTTTGAGTTCACCAGTAACACAAGGTGATAGATTACTTAAACAAAACCTGTCCATAAACTGAATGTAAATACACTAGAATATCACTGACCTCTTAATTAACCACTTCCATAAAATCTGGTTTTAACCCTGCTCTGGAGAGTTTTAATATCTTTTGTACCATTACACTGAAATACAATTTAATGAAAAGCGTGGTTTATTTCTCCTGATAGTTAATCTTTTTAACGCTTTCTTGGCAGCTATATTTGTAGACTAACAAGCAGCTCCAGGCTATTCCAGCACTTCTGCAGTACCCACTGAACTGTACCCTTGAGAGATACAGGACATTATATATGTCCTGTTGATAGCAGGATCTGCACCCTTAAGTATAATTTTCAGTGTGGGAAACAAGACCAAATGGTAGTTGCACAATAGTGCAAGTTATAGGGGATGAAGATGGTAAATTGTTTTGAAGAGTTATGATATGTTCTATATATTTCATGAAATGCAGTGTTTTCCTGGAAGTACAAAATAATTTCTTGTAGCATTTCATACCGTGAAATACTGTCGGCTGAGATCGGGATTAATTTCTTTCTTGTGGCTTGAGGTTTTGCCAGAAGGATGTTTTTGCTGTGCTGAAGTAGTCTGTTTAATTAAAGGTAGCCTGCTCTATTTCATTGTTTCTCTCAGACTTGAAAAAAATGGGAGTTCAGTTTGCAGTCATCCTGGTTTTACTTTCTGTATGTATTTTCTACAGCTGTTTGCATGATAATTACTTTTGTGGTTCATCAGTGATCAAGTAAGACTTGCAGGTACAGGACCCTACGGTTGTCCTTGTTGAACCTCATTAGGTTCTTCTCTGCCCAGCTCTCCAGCCTGTTCAGGTCATGCTGGATG
>BJBW01007206.1:6891-32161 GCA_004320125.1 Scolopax mira
CCTCCCTCCACCTGCTGGCCATGTTCTTCTTGATGCCCCTCAGGATGCCATTGGCCTTCTTGGCCACCAGGGCCCGTTGTTGACTCATGGCCATCCTGTTGTCCACCAGAACTCCCAGGTCTTTCTCTTCAGAGCTGCTCTCCAGCAGGTCCCCCCACCCTGTCCTGGTGCAGGGGGTTATTCCTCCCCGGGTGCAGCACCTGCACTTGCCCTTGTTAAAGGAACTCACTGTCCTTCCCGAGGCTGACGCCGTGCAGCAGGACCAGGTGCTTGTGGGAGAGCTGGCTCATGATGCTGGCGGCCTCCAGGAAGGACTGGGAAGGGGGAGAGGGCTGGTTCAGGGTGGGGGAACCATGGGGGACACCCCCTCCCCACCCTGTGCTGTGCTGGGGGGGGCTGCTCCCGCCTCACCTCGGAGCAGTTGCGGTGGCTGCCATCCATGACCTTGAGCACCACCTCGGTCTGGTAGTACCCGTCCTCCCCCTGGTCCTTCTTGATGCCCTTGTAGATCTGGGTGAAGGAGCCCTGGCCCAGGCTCTCGCCCTGCCAGGAGAGAGGGATGCTGGTGGTGATGGGGGGGGGTCCCTGCCTGCACCCCCTGGCCCTCCTCCCACCCCCCCAAGTGCCTTGGCTCCCCTGCCCCGTACCCGCGTCAGGCTCTGGGGGTCGATCTTGTGGAACATCATCTGGTTGAGGCTGCGGCGGGGGGCGGCGGGGGAGCCGGGGGAGCGGGGGCAGCCGCTCCGCACGATCAGCAGGTTGGACTTATCTGGGGAGGGGGCGAAGGAGAAGGAGGGGGTGGGGGGGGCTGGAGTGTGCTGTGATCTCTTGCAGCCCACCCTGTGATGTCACAGCCCCTTCCGTAATGTCACAGCCCCTTCTGTAATGTCACAGCCCCTTCCGTGATGTCACAGCCCCTTCTGTAATGTCACAGCCCCTTCCGTAATGTCACAGCCCATTCTGTGATGTCACACAGCCCCCTCTCTGATGCCATAGCCTGCTTGCTATGGCAGCCTGCTCTGTGATGTCACAGCCCCTTCCGTGATGTCACAGCCCATTCCGTGATGTCACAGCCCCTCCCGTGATGTCACGCAGCCCCCTCTCCGATGCCATAGCCTGCTCAGTGACCTCACACAGCCCCTTCTGTGACACCCCCCTCCCTCTCCCCAGCACAGGGGTGGCATCACCTTTGGGCAGGGGGGGGCAGCAGGCAGCCAGGCGCATGCGGGCACCCTCTGCCTGCAGCCCCCGGTGCCCGTAGGTGCCCAGCAGCTCCCGCAGGCTGCAGAACCTCCGGGACACCCCCGAGAGCCAAAAGTTCCCGTCCTCATCCCGGCGGATCAGGCAGCGCTTGTAATCCTGGCCGGAGCGGGTCTGCGGGGCGAGAATCGGGTTCAGCGGGCTCCCCCTCCCCAAAAAGTCTCTCCCCTCCCCAGGGCAGCCCCGGTGCCAGGCCCTTCCCAAAGGATTGTCACCGGTAGCATCATCCCTGCGAGCACGGGGTCTCTCTCGCGCCCTGTGTTTCCCTCCCCGTGCCCGGTGACGCCGGTGGCACCCAGGACGGTGCAGTGGGGTGCTGGCACCCAGGTCCCCAGCCGGTGGCGGTGCCGGTGGCGGTGCCGGTGGCGGTGCCCGTCTCACCTCGGCGCAGACGGTCAGCAGGTAGCTGTCAAAGTCCTGGGGGCTTCGGCGCAGCAGGTAGAGCCCCGGCCGGCTCCCCGCCGACTTCAGCTTGTTCACCGCAAACTCAGAGCTGAGAGGGGGCAGGGTTGGGTCTGGCACAGCCTGGTCCCCCCTCAGGGACACCCCAGGACAACCACCCCCCCCCTACACACCCACACACTTTTGTGCCTCCCACCTGAGCGATTTTTCACACCCCCCCCCCCTCCTTCCACGTGTGGGTTGGGGGTGGTGAGGGAGGGGAAGAGGGGTGTGGGGGGGGAAGGTGGTCCCAGCACCCACCTGATGGGCCCATGGCACTGGTTTTCCACATCCTCCAGGAGCCGGGGGGGGGCCACCTCCTTGCAGAAGTAGTGGTGGGCATCTGCCGTCAGGCGGTAGTAGCCATCGATGAGAGCCACGAAGGAGCGGGCTTCCTGCAGCGTGGGGAACTCCACCTCCTGCGGCCAGGCAGGGGCAAGGGGTGGGTGTGGGGGGTCAGCTACCCCCCTCCCACCACCTTCAACCTCCCCAGGGGCTCCCCCCAGCCTCACCAGCACCCTGTTGTCCGTCTTGGTGAGGGTGACCAGGCGGTTCTCCACGGGGCTGCCCTCCCGGCTGGCCTGCTTGATGCTGACGTCGGCGATGTCGGGGAAGTCGCAGAAGTGCTGGCGACTCTGGGGAGGCAGAAAGGGGGGGAATTGTCCTCAACATCACACACACCCCCCCCCACAACCCCTCCATGCAGCCACTTGGCCCCCTCCCCACCTCGGAACCGAGGCAGCTCCAGGAGACGCCGCTCTCTCCGGCCACGTGGATGGCGATGTCGGTGCCGGAGCCCGGGGAGCGGACGTGGAAACTCTCCTCGGCCCAGCGCCGCTGCAGCTTCTCCAGGTCCAGCAGGTATTTGAGCTTGAGGTACCTCCCGTCCGTCTGGCAGCCCCCGATCTTCCGCAGGGATTTGCTGAAGCGGCGGCGGATGCGCTTGCGGGTGAGGAAACTGTGCTGCTGGATCTGCCACCGCAGGGGCTCGGGGATGCAGGATTTGTAGCTGCCCGGGGATGGGGAGGTGAGGGGAAGGAGGGGGTCGGTGATTTGGGGAAGGTGTGAGGGGCTCTGAAATATCCCCATGGGTACCACAGGCAGCCCCCCATGGTCTTTTCACACCCCCCCCCCAAACTTCTCTCCCCAACCCAGCTCACCTGACATGGCTGAAGACCTCGTCCGGGCTCTGCTGCTTCTCCTTGGCGATGCGCAGCATGTCCAGCAGGGCCAGGCTCAGGCACTCCTCCTGCCTGGGCAGGCTCAGCGCCACCGCCACGCGCCCCCCGACGAAATCGCTGCGGGACTGAGCAGGGTGCAAGGGGTTGGGGGGTGGGTGGGGGGAGTGGAATCCCCACAGGCCACCCCCCTTCCCCCCTCCCTCCATCTCCCCACACTGGAGGCATCTCCCGCCCAAGAGACCCCATGCACCCCAAGACCCCTGGTCCATGGCAGGTTTCGTGTCCCCCCTGAGTTAATCAGAACTTCTAGGGTGGCCCCTGATGAAACCCCCACATCACGCTGGGCTGGTTATAGGGTGGCTCCAGCCCCGTGCCCACATGAGTCACATCCTGCCCTGAGTGCCATCTTCCTCCTGCTGCTTGGGGCACAGCGGAGCTGGCTCCATCCCTGGGCCGTGCACCACCCAGGGGACATGGTGACCCCCATCTCAGCAAGCTGGGATGCCCACCAGCAGCTCCAGCCAAGCTGGGCAGCAGGACCCACGTCCCATGGGCATCATGGCCAGGGGCCAGTGGGTGCTGGAGGAGGAGGAGGAGAAGGAGGAGAAGGAGGAGGAGGAGGAGGAGGAGGAGGGCGGCATGGTCCAGGGTGGTGAAGGCCATCATTGCACTGAAGTTAACATGTACCCCAAGAAGCTACATGGGACCCCACCACCACCACCACCTGTGTCCCCAGGTGTTGGGGACAGAGATGCCAGCCTGGCAGGGCTCACCTGGGCAAAAAGGTAATCGATGACAGGGTAGTCCAGGACGGGGCTGGCCCGGTCGTTCAGCAGCTGGAAACGGTGGGACTGTCCCAGCCCACACCAGTTGGGGAAGAAGAACCTGATGGGGAGAGCGGAGGGGGCTCAGAGCCAGTCCCCCATAGAGCACAACCCTTATCAGCCATCAGAGACTCCCTGGGGCTGTACCTGATCCTGTAGACCAACACCTGGCTGCAGGAGTCATCCACCGTGAAGAGGTGGTTGGGGGGGAACCAGCAGCTGAGGTCCTCGGTGGCCAGGGCGAAGAGCGGGTGGCAGACGGGCAGCACGCCTGGGAGATGGCAACGGTCCGGTGACACCCCCCAACCCCCTACCCCCTCCCCCCTACCCCCCCATGACAAGGACGGGCACAGCTGGTACCCCGAACCCCTGGCTGGTACCCCAAGCCCCTGGCTGGAATCATGAGCCCATGGCTGATACCATGAGCCCACAGCCCATACCACAAGCCCACGGCCCATACCTTGAGCCCACGGCTGGTCTCCTGAGCCCACAGCTGGTACCCCAAGCCCACAGCTGGTACCCCGAGCCCATGCCTGTATCCCATGCCCACAGCTGGTACCCCGAGCCCATGCCTGTATCCCATGCCCACAGCTGGTACCCCAAGCCCATGGCTGGTACCCTGAGCCGACAGCCCGTACCCCAAACCCACAACCAGTGCCCTGAGCCCCCCGGTGCCGGGGGCGATGCTGACCACAGGCTTTGGCAGCGCGGACGCAGAGCTCCTCGGCCGTGTACTCGCCGAAGGTGAAGGTGAGGAGGCCGGCGGTGGTGCCGGGGGGGCTGCGGGGGGTGGGTGCCCGGTGGTACAGGTACACCTGGAGGGTGCCGGTCTCGGTGGAGGAGAGGCTGCAGGAGCGCTCCCCGATCAGCGGGGTGTCCTCGCCCAGCGGGGCCATGGCGGGCGCTGCAAAGATGAGGGGGCTCAGCACCGGGGACTCACCTTCCCCCCCCGGTGTGACCCCCAAATTCAAGGACCTTGCCCCACACATGCTTTTCCCCATGTATTTCCCTTGGCATCATCCCGTCCCCGGGGGTAAAACCCCCGCAGCCAAACCTGCAGCATCTCCAGGGCTGGGCCTCAGCCCGTCCTGGGAAGGAGGAAGGGGAAACTGAGGCACACAGCTCTTTCTCCAGGCTTTTGGATGCACACACCGCCCCCCCTCAGCCTGCCCCATGGCTGCTCCTCCCCACCAGCCAACCCAGGGCCGCACACCCGTGCCCCACATCGCTCCCAAGTGTGGGGTGGAGGATTCAGCTCCTGGCTGGACCCCGAGAAGCCCCCCCGCCCCGTGCCGGTGCGGTACCTGCCAGTGCCCGTGTGCTCCGGTCCCGGGGAGTGGGTCCTGGGCAGGGCTGTGCCAGGGGGTCGGGGTTCCCGGGGTGCGTAGGTGGCTGCTCAGAGCCTGCGAGCGAAGAAGAGAGTCAAAAAAAAAAAACCCCCTTGATGACTTCCTTCCTGCTCGCAGCCTCCGCAGCCGGTGGCTTCCTGGCGAGGGTGGGGGCAGAGAGGAGCCACCCCAGGGTGCAGAGACCAGCTGGGGGGGGTGGAGGGGTAGGGCGTCCTGGGCACCCCGCTTGGTGGTGGGCACCCCAATGGACCCCAGGCACCTCACTGCTCCTCCCACCTCCTGGTGCTGTGGGTACCGTGGGGAGGGGGGATGCTCTGCCAGGGCACCCCAGCCCCATCCTGTCCCACCCCCCCGTGTGGGGCGAGGGGTTGGGTGTCACCGGTGCCGTCGTGCCATCGGGGCCACCCTGCCTGGCCCTGGTGCCGTGTGGCATCACACTTACCCACTGATGGATGTGGCTGGGGCTGGTTGGTTTTGACCCTTTCTGCGGCTCCAGGCAGCTGGGCACGGAGGCAAAGTCGGGGGGCAAGGCAGGGAAGGAGGGGGACGGGTGTTGGGGACAAGGCCACCATGGCTGGAGCCAGACCCCAGGGACCAGGGCCCCTCCTCTGCCCCACCGTGGTGCCCACGTTGTCCCTGCTCCCAAACCCCAGGGGGTCCCCGGGTTTCAGGGTTCAGGTACCACCCACAGTACGAGGAGATCAGGAACCTGAGGGTGCATAAGTCCATGGGACCTGATGAAATCCACCCACGGGTCTTGAGGGAGCTGGTGGATGAAGTCACTGAGCCCCTTTCCATCATATTGGAGAAATCGTGGCAATTCGACAAAGTCCCCGCTGACCGGAAAAAGGGGAACAGAACTCTGAGATTCAAAAAAGGAAATGAAGGAGACCCGGGGAAGTCCAGGCCAGTCTCACCTCCGTGCCTGGCAAGATCATGGAGCAGGTCCTCCTGAAAAAGCAGATCTTCCTGAAAGAGCAGGTCCTCCTGAAAGAGCAGATCCTCCTGAAAGAGCAGATCCTCCTGGAATCTTTGCTAAGGCACACGATAAATAAGGAGGTGATTGGAGACACCCAACATGGCTTCACCAAGGGCAAATCGTGACCAACAAATTTGGTGGCCTTTTACGATACTGCCACACGCTTGGTGGACAAGGGCAGAGCAACTGGCGTCATCTACATGGACTTGTGCAAAGCGTTTGACACTGTCCCTCATGACATCCGGGTCTCAAAATTGGAAAGTCATGGATTCGATGGATGGACCACTTGGTGGATAAGGAACTGGATGGATGGCCACACTCAACGGGTTGCAGTCAATGGCTCAGTGTCCAAGTGATGGAGTGGTGTTCCTCAGGGGTCAGTACTGGGACCAGTGCTGTGCAAGATCTTTGTCAGTGACATGGACGGTGGGAGAGAGGGCCCCCTCAGCAAGTTCCCTGATGACACCAGGCTGGGTGGCGCAGTTGACGCGCTGGAGGGAAGGGGTGGCATCCAGAGGGGTGATGGTTCTAAATGGGAAGAGGGAGATTTAGATGAGACACCACAAAGAACTTGTTTGGTGTGAGGGGGGTGAGAGCCTGGCCCAGGTTGCCCAGAGAAGCTGTGGCTGCCCCATCCCTTGAAGGGCAGGTTGGAGGGGGCTTGGAGCACCCTGGGCTGGTGGGAGGTGTCCCTGCCCAGGACAGGGGGTTGGAACTCCATGATCTTTACGGTTCTTTCCCACCCAAACCATTCCGTGATCCTATTCTCTATCTCCCCGTGGGACAAACCCGTGCGGGGACCGGGCAGGTGAGACAAAGCCACGTTTGTGCGGGGGAATGAGGAAGCCGGGCCAGCCCCGGTGCCCGGCTGCCACGTATCCCCACGGCCAGAGCCGTCCCACCGGCCCCGGTGTCCCCCCGGGGTAGGGGGGGTGGGTGGGGAGAGGAATGGGAGGGGGGGGGAACCGTGACACCGCTCGGGGTGGCCCTGGATCCCCCGGTTTGCGGGGCGTGCGGGAGGGAAGGGGTTATGGATGCCGCCCCCGACGGCTCCGTCCTCCCCCTCGAGGGTCCCTCCCCGCTGCCCGCCCCCACGGGGCCGGAGGAGACCGGGGCACGGCCGCCCCCTCGCCGTCGCCGCTTCAACCGAGGAGGTCGCAGCACCGCCGGGCTCCCCCGGGGACGACACCCCCTCCCCGAGGTGCGGGACCTCGCCGGGTTGCGGGCGCCCCCCTTCCCGCCAGCTCCTTCCTTCTGGGTAAAGGTTCAGTTTGGGTTTGTTTTGTCCCCTCGGTTGGAGAGAAATCGGGCCCCGGCGGTGGCTTCGCCCCTCCCCGGCTCGGGTCGGGGGGGGGAGTGGGGGGGGGTCGCTCCCTCACGGCCGTGTCCTTCGGGTGCCGCCGGTTCCCCCGAGCCGGTGCCCGGTGCTCTCCGGGCGCTGCCGCTCTGACGGCTGCGGGAGAACCTTGGGCCCGGCAGGGGGGGGTTTGGGGGCAGTTTTTTGCAATTTTTCTTGCTGAACTCGGGGCGTCCCTCCTGTCCCGGGACGGGATGGGACAGGGATGGGACAGAAATGGGATGGGGACAGGGTAGGATGGGATGGGACAGGGACAGGGATGGGGACGGGATAAGACAGGGACGGGACTGGGATGGGACAAGAGGGTGATGGGACAGAACCGGGATGGGATGGGGATGGGATGGGGATGGAGATGGGATTGGACGGGACGGGATGGGACAGGACATGAGGGGGACAGGGACAGGACAGGGATGGGACAAGAGAGGAATGGGATGGGATGGGATGGGAGAGGAGGGGGACAGGATGGGGCAGGGATGGGATGGGATGGGACAGGGACAGGACAGGGATGGGACAGGGACAGGACAGGGATGGGACAAGAGAGGGAGGGGACAGGGGGGCAGCCGCGCTCTTGGCTCCGTGCCCGCTTGAATGTCGGTCAATAATTGGACGGAGTTTTTCTCCCCTTCCAGTTCCACCACCCCCGGAGGCGCCGGTGCCACTGTGGCCTGGCCCAGCCACGCGTGCCACATCCCCGTGCCACATCCCCGAGCCACATCCCCATCCACCCGCAGGTTGCCCATTTGGGGGAGCTCCCCCCGCCTCAGTAGCCGCCACGCTGGCCTCCCCGGGGAACCTGGAGGTGTGGTTGCCGGAAGGGCTGACCTTCAACCTTTGGGACTACGGGGTTTTCGGGTTGATGCTGCTCATCTCCACCGGCATCGGGCTCTTCCACGGCTTGGCCAAAGGCGGCCAAAAAACCTCGGAGGATTTTTTCACGGGGGGGCGGCGGATGTCGGCGCTGCCGGTGGGGCTCTCCCTCTCGGCCAGCTTCATGTCGGCCGTGCAGGTGCTGGGGGTGCCGGCGGAGACGTACCGCTACGGCGCCAAATTCCTCTGGATGTGCGTGGGGCAGCTGCTCAACACCCTCCTCACCGCCTACCTCTTCCTCCCCGTCTTCTACCGCCTGGGGCTCACCAGCACCTACGAGGTGGGCACGGAGAGGGGAGGAGAGGGGACACACACACACATCTTCTCCCCCTGGGGTGCCCCGATAGCAGGATGGGCCCCCCCCGATCCCCAACCACCACCACCATGTTCTCCCGTGTTCCTTGTCCCCAGTACCTGGAGCGGCGGTTCAGCAGGAGCGTCCGGCTGTGCGGGACCCTGCAGTACGTGGTGGCCACGGTGCGTGTCGGCGGTGGGGACAGTGGGGAGGTGGCACCCAGATGGGAAGAATCCATGATTTTCCCCCCCCTCCCCTCCCCGGGAAGCATCCACGATCCCGTGCTCGTATTTTCAGTGTCTCAAAGCAAATAACGCCCGGCGGGAGCCCTGTTTGGAATGGAAAATTCCCAGTGTTTTCCCAAAGCCTGCACGCCACGCCGGGGTGGCACTGTCACACTTTGTCCCCGACGCCCCTGTCACCAGCCCGGTGCCTGCGGTGCTGGTGAGACAGGGCGCTGACCCCCCCTTGCCCCCCCCCTTCCTTCTTCCCACAGATGCTCTACACGGGGATTGTCATCTACGCCCCTGCCCTCATCCTCAACCAAGGTGTGAGGGGGCTGCTCCCTGTCACATCCCCCTCCCCAGCCTTGGGGACATCACAACCCTGTTGTGTGTGTGTCCCCCCCCGACCCCCCCAGGGCTGTGCTCAGCACCTTCTGTCTCCTTCAGTGACTGGTCTGGACATCTGGGCATCCCTGCTCTCCACCGGAGTCATCTGCACCTTCTACACCACCATAGTGAGCGGGGAGGGATGGTCCTGGGGGGGGGGAATTTGATCCTGGGGGTCCCAGGGGTCCCCCAAACACTCAACGGTGGCTCCGTGTGGTGCAGGGTGGGATGAAGGCTGTCATCTGGACGGACGTCTTCCAGGTCGTGGTGATGCTCTCCGGCTTCATGGCCATCATCATCCGGGGGGTGCTGTTGGGGGGGGGTCCCGCCGAGGTGCTGGGCATCGCCACCAATGGCTCCAGGGTGAATTTTGGCGAGTGAGTTCCCCCCACACACACCACCCCCCGACCCCTCCTGCCCCCTCGCTGTGTCCTGCTCCCCCCTCCCACTGCATTGGGGTGCTTGGGGGGGGGGGTGAGGATGGGGGTGGGTCGGTGCCAGCCCTGGCTCACCCCCCCACCCCCCCCCCCCGGGCCCCGGGCTCCCCCCCCCCCCCCCCCCCCCCGGGCCCTGGTCACCTCCCGGTGTGTCCAGCTTCAACCCGGACCCGCGGAGCCGGTACACGGTGTGGACCTTCCTGCTGGGTGGCACCTTGGTCTGGCTCTCCATGTACGGTGTCAACCAGGCCCAGGTCCAGCGCTACGTGTCCTGCAGGACCGAGCGGGAGGCCAGGATGTGAGTCCCCGGGGCCACCGGGGCCAGGGGGTGGGGGTCTCCTGGAGCCCACATGACGTGGGGACGGTTGCACGGGGGCAAAGGGCTGCGAGGGGGCAGGGGGGTGGCTGCACGGCAGCCTGTCCCCCTTAGGGACCCCAGTGCCTGCACCCCTGTATGGGATGTGCCCTTGCACGGATCCTACACCCCCTGCATGGACCTTGCACGGACCCTGTGCAGACCTGTGCATGGATCCTGCACCCTTGCACGGACTCTGCATCCTTGCACGAACCTTGCACAGACCCTGCATGGACCTTACATGGACCCTGCACGAACACTGCACCTTTGCACGGACCTTGCACAGACCCTACACCCCTGCACGGCCCCTGAATTGACCTTGCACCCTTGCACAGACCCTGCACCCCCTGCATGGACCTTGCACGGATTCTGCACCCCTGTGCAGATCCCGCACCATTGCATGGACCTTGCACCCTTGTGTGGACCCTGCATCCCTGCTTGGTCCTTGCACGGACCCTGCACGGACCCTGAACCCTTGCACAGACCCTGCATGGACCCTGTGCTCTTGCACACACCTTTGCACGGCTCCTGCACCAACCCTGCACGCTCCTGCACCCTTGCACAGACCCTGTATCCCTCCAGGGACCTTGCACAGCCCCTGCACGGCCCTTGAACCCTTGCACAGACCCCGCGTGGACCCTCTCCTCTCGCACAGACCCTCACGCGGATCCTGCACGGCTCCTGCACCCTTGCACGGACCTCGCCACAGACTCCACCCCCTTGCACGGACCCTTGCACAGCTCCCCGCTCACCGGGGGGTGCTCTCCCCCCTCCCCGTTGCTCTCAGGGCGCTGCTGGTGAATCAAGTGGGGCTCTTCTGCGTCGTCTCCAGCGCGGTGGCCTGTGGCCTTGTGATGTTTGCGCTCTACAAGGACTGCGACCCCCTCCTGGCCGGTTACATCTCGGCCCCGGACCAGGTGCCAGCTCGCCCAGGGGCAAACTGAGGGGCATTGAGACCCCTGGGGCCCCGTCTTAGCCCCCGGGGTCGGGGGGGACACACAGACATCTCCCCCCCCCTTCCCCCCGTAGTACATGCCCTACCTGGTCCTTGACATCTTCAAGACATCCCCGGGGGTGCCAGGGCTGTTCCTGGCTTGTGCCTACAGCGGGACCCTCAGGTGAGGATTTGGGGAACACCCCCCCCCTCCCCAGCCCCCAGGGGACCCCACGGAAGGGGGTTTTGTCGTGTTCCCCCCCCCCCGGCGTCGGGGCTGAGCGCTGCCACCTGCCCGTGCCCCAGCACGGCCTCCACCAGCATCAACGCCATGGCGGCCGTCACCGTGGAGGACCTCATCAAGCCCCGGCTGCCCACGCTGTCACCGCGGAGGCTGACCCTCATCTCCAAGGGGCTGTGTGAGTGGGATGTGCCAGGCCGTGCCATGCCGTGCCATCCCATCCCATCCCATCCTGTCCTGCACTGTCTTGTGCCACGCCGTGGTGCCCAGCACGGTGCCATCCTGTCCCATGCTGTGCTACTTCATCCTGTGTCATGCTGTGCCGTGCCATGCTGCACCGTGCCGTGCCATTCCATGCCATGCTGCACCGTGCCATGACATACCATGCTGTGCCATGCCATGCTGCACCGTGCCGTGCCATTCCATGCCATGCTGCACCGTGCCGTGCCATACCATGCTGTGCCATGCCATACTGTGCCATGCCATGCTGCACCGTACTGTCCCATTCCAGGCCATGCTGCACTGTGCCATGACATACCATGCTGTGCCATGCCATGCTGCACTGTGCCGTGCCATGCCATCCCATGCTGTGCCGTGCTGTGCTGCACTGTGCTGTGCCATGCCATACCATGCTGTGCCATGCCATGCTGTGCCATGCCATGCTGCACCGTACCGTCCCATTCCAGGCCATGCTGCACTGTGCCATGCCATACCATGATATACCATGCCATGCCATGCCATGCCATGCCATGCCACGCCACACTGACTCGTCCCCGTCTCCCCACAGCGCTCATCTACGGCACGTCCTGCATCACGGTGGCAGCTCTGGCCTCGCTGCTGGGGGGGGGCGTCCTGCAGGTGAGCCCCGGGGAGGGGCTGAGCCCCCCCATTGCCCCCGTGTACCCACCCACCCCCCAATTTTGCCCACCTTTGCCCGGCCAAGCATGGCCTGGGCACACGCCACTGGTTGCCCAAGAGCCCTTGAGCTGGCTGGGGCTGCGGGGGCTGGGGGGTGTGGGGGGGTGTGTGGGGCAGAGCCAAGAGCCTTCCTCCTCCTCCTCCTCACCCCCACAGCCCCCCCAAGCTCTCTGTCCCCCTCCCTTGCAGGGCTCCTTCACCGTGATGGGGGTGATCAGCGGCCCGCTGCTGGGGGCCTTCATCCTGGGCATGTTCCTGCCCATGTGCAGCACGGCCGTGAGTCTGGGGGGGGACACACAGAGTGGGGGGGACACAGAGTGGGGGGGACACAGTGTGGGGCAGGGTGGGGGTCCCAGGGGTTCAGAGGGTCCCGCCACAGCCCGCTCTCCGGGGCTGTGGGGACCCCTCTCCTCTGTCACAGGGTGTGCTGGGGGGTCTGGGCGCCGGCTTCGCCCTCTCCTTCTGGGTGGCCGTGGGGGGCACCCTGTACCCCCCCAGCGCCGCCACCATGGGGGTGCTGCCCGCCGCCGGGGACCTCTGCCCGCTCTACAACCGCACCGCCGGCGCCAACCGCACCGTCCTGCTGGGACCCCTGCCCCCTCGCCAGCAGCCCCCCGACCCGCCACGGTGAGGGGGGGGAGAGGGGGGGACACGGCTTGGGTTGGGGCGGGGGGAGTGATGGCAGCTTGGGGTTGGGAGGGGGGAAGCTGGAGATGGAGGTGGCTTGGTGTGATGTCACACCACTGTCCTTGTGATGTCACGCTGCTGTCCCTCTTTCTTGTGACGTCACACCGCTTTCCCTGTTCCTTATGACGTCACACCACTTTCTCTGTCCCCTGTGACGTCACGCCCCCCCTTCCCCCTGCAGGCCGGCCATCTTGGGGGACTTCTACGCCATCTCCTACCTGTACTACGGGGCGCTGGGGACCCTCAGCACCGTGTTGGTGGGGGTCCTGCTCAGCTCCCTGCCAGGTGAGGCCGGGGTCCGGGGGGGGACACACACCCCAGGTCATGGCGTGTGTCCCCCCCCAGCCCTTCCCCATGGCACCCCCTTTCCAGCAGGGCGGACCAAGCGGAGGCGGCCCCCCCCGGGAGTGCTGTGGTGGGACATCACCAAGCAGACGTCCTCAGTGTGTCCCCCGGGCGCCGAGACCCCTGGGGAAGAGCCCCCCGGCAAAGGGGGTGCCCCCCAGGCGCTACCGGTGAGGTTGGAGGGGGATGGTGGCCTCTCCCGGGTGTCCCCCCCTGAGCCCGGGGCCACCACCGACCTGCTGCTGCAGGAGACCCACGTGTAGGGGACATGGGGGGGGACGGGATGGGACCATGGGGTGGGGGGTGTCACCCCCATCCTGGGGTCCCCAATAAAGGAGGAGATGTCCCCAGGAGGATCCTGTCCTTGGCGGGGGGGGGGACACACATTATGGGAGGGGGGGCAGTGTGGGGCAGGGGTTGTCAAATTGGGGAGAAACAACATGGGGATGGGGGGGACACATTGGGGGGTGTGACAGTGTGGGGTGTCAAATAGGGGATGGGGGGGGCCTGCTCGATAAGCCCCACCCACCCAGGGGACAATGGACCCCACCCTTCTAAGCTCCACCCCCACACAGGGGACAATGGGCAACTGCCCTAATAAATCCTCGGGGGGGGGATACAATGGGCCCCACCTCGTTAAGCCCCGCCCCTGCCCGGGTAACAATGGGCCCCGCCCTGCCAAGCCCCGCCCACACAGGTGCAACGGGCCTCGCCGCCATCTTGTGGCGTCGCCATCTTTGTGCCGGGCAGGGCAGGGAAGGGAAGGCGGCAGGTGGAGCGCGGACTTTCCCCCAGCCTTCTCTCCGTGCTGCCGCGGGTGAGGGCTACCGTCCGGACCGCTTCCCCATCTCCGTTCGCCGCCTTTCCCCGCCGCTCCCGCTGCCGCGGCCTGGGCGGAGCGGGCTGTGCCCTTAGTAAAGATGGCGGCGGCGGCGGCAGCCGCGCCCTGAGGAGCTGCCTCTGGCCCCGCCCCTCCCGTGGGAGCCCCCGCGCGCCCCGGTGACGCGCAACGTGCGCGACGGGCGGAGCGGCGGGGACCGGGTAGGAGGGGGCCCGGGCGGCGGGTCCGGGTGGCGGGGGCGGCCTTGAGGGGAGCGGAGGGAACTCCCCCCTTGAGGGGAGCGGAGGGGAACCGGGGGAGAGGGGGAGGCCTGGGAGGGGGGCGGACGGAGAGGCCTGGAGGGGGGTGATGGGCGGGGGGCAGGCCTGGGCCGGGGGTCTGGGGAGGGGATGGGGGGTGAAAACCGGCCCTGTCCTCAGCGCAAGGGGGAACGGGCAGCTGGGGGGGTGGGGTGCGAGGAGACACCCTGTCGTGTCGGATGCGGGAGGGGGGTGTGTCGTGGGAGGGCGGAGATGGCACCCTGGGGGGGGGTGGCTTTGTGGTGGGGGGGAGGGTCTGTGGGACCCCAAGGCGAGGCGGGGTGCTGGGGACGTGACATGGAGCAGGGGTCTGGCCTGGGAAGGTGACAGCCCCCCCTGGGTGGGGGCAGCTCGGGACAGGCTGGCTCTGGAGCGGGGCCCAGGGCAGCCCCTGGGGCTGGGGAGGGGGGTTGTATCCCTCCTGGCACCCCCCTGGTGCCGTCCCGCAGCCCTGCCCCAGGCCCTGCCCCAGGCCCTGCCCCGATCCTGCTCCTCAGGAAGGGTCAGAGCCCGTGTCGGGGAGGAGAAGGGATTTAATCCAACCTGGGCTTTGAAAAGTCTGGGACTCGAGCAGCAGCCCTTCCCTGACGTTGCTGCTTTAGCCAATAGCTGCCCACCATTAAAAATAAAGATTTAACATCCAGAAGGTGGTGTCTGCGTGGGGGCGTGCTGGGGAGAAGGGCCTTTCTTAGTGCCCAGGTCATTTTCTGGCTCCCGTTACACCTGGCTT
This sequence comes from Scolopax mira, assembly GCA_004320125.1. Lineage (NCBI taxonomy): Eukaryota > Metazoa > Chordata > Aves > Charadriiformes > Scolopacidae > Scolopax > Scolopax mira. Next base: position 21,843 of record BJBW01007206.1, read on the forward strand.
TAGGAGTTTTCCTGCCCTGGCACCGTAGGGGAAATAAATCCAGCACGTCTCCGGGGCCATTTATCCGAGTTAAATGGGGCCGAGTTTCTGTACAACACAACGTTTGTGCTGCTTCATCCTGTGCTGCTGGCACAGGGAATTCCCCTCGGAGCCCTCGGATTCCCCTCGGAGCCTGTGGAACCAAAGCACCCGGCTTCGTTTTGACTCGGCAGCAGAGAGTGCTTTTTGGCTTGCAGGGTGGTGGTGCTTTTGATGGCTCTGGGAACCCAGCAGCTCCATTTCTCCTGTGGTGGCAGCAGGATAAATGGGCTGGAGGGACTGTCCCCTGCTGAGGACCTGGGGCGGAGTGAGCAGAGTTCCTCCTGGGTGAGCTGGGAGATAATTAGTTCTGCTCTGCCCAGCATCTCGAAATAGTATGAGGCAATGAGAAGAAGGGGGCATTTTCCTGGTGTGGGCTCCAGCTGTTGCATCCAGGGTGACGGTGAACCCCGGATCCCATCCAGGCCAAGGAGCTGAAACTCTCTTTCTTTTCCCCAGAGCACCTTGAGTGATGCCCAAGAAGTTCCAGGGTGAAAATACCAAGTCGGCTGCTGCCCGGGCAAGGAAAGCTGAGGCAAAGGCAGCAGCCGATGCCAAGCGCCAGCAGGAGCTGGAAGATGCCTACTGGAAGGATGAAGACAAACACGTGATGAGGAAGGAACAGAGGAAGGTGAATGATGAGTCAGAGAGAAGGGTGTCTTCTCGCTGGTGCTTTGCTGAGCCAGTGAGGTCCAGGCTGGCTCAGAAAGGGCCACTTCCCCCTCCTCTGTCCCCGAGCTGTAGCTGTCACCCCACACGTCCTGTGCTTAGTTTCGGGCAGAAAAGCTGAGATTTAGTAGCTTCTCTGGGAGCTAAAAGAAGCCCAGTGTGGGAGTAAGTGTAAGCTTTGATGTGTAATTCAGAAATCTGGTGGAGCTGAGAGCTGACTTCCCGAGGGAGGCAGTAAAAGCTTTATTGTTGGAATCATTTAAAATTGAATTAAGCAAAAGATCAGGAACTCTGCTGTGGGGCTTGATTTTTGACAAGCAGTTCATTAGGGTTTTTTCCTTTTTTTTTTTTCTTTTCTTTGATTTTTATTTTTTTTTTAATAGAAGGAAAAAGAAATTAGCAGGGTTAAGGGTTACAAAGTTGGGTTTGTTGGGTTTTTGGGTTTTTTTACCTCCCTGGCTTGGTGTGCCAGACTTCAGGACGCGTTTCTCTGGAAAGATTCTCTTTGGTTTGCTTTTCCCAGCTTGTTCCACCCCGGGTGAGTGTTGAATAAACAGAGCACTTTAATGCTCGTTTCTGGGTGATTTGGTTTTCGGCGTTGTCCTGCCTCAGCGTTAGACAAATCTGCCTTCTGGTTTTGGTGGATTTTTCTAGAAACAGTCGGTGATAACTTTGGTCCTTCTTCTGAAATTCTTCCTTTGCCCCTGTGCTGACCGGATGGGGGTCCTGTTGGCGAGGGGGTAACTGGGATTGATGGGGTTGCTGGGCGTTGTGCGTCGGTGCTCGGGCACGCTGGCTGGGCGGGCAAGGAGCCAGTGTGTCCCCGTGACCTCCAGATCTGCCTGCTGCCTACATCTGTGTGAGCTCACCCCTAATATGTGTCCTGACGTTTGGAATTTGGAGTCCTGGGTGCTGTTCCTCCCCCCCCCACCCCCAGCCCCCACAATCCTGTAATGCCACCTAATTACTTCCTGGAACAAGGACTTATTATTGCTCTACTTAAGATTTTTGCCAGCAGTGACCTGTTTGACTGGGCTCCCAAAACAGCCTCCTGCAGACTGGGGAGCCGTGTCCTGAGCTGGAATTGCCAACTGGGAAACTGGGGTCCATCCCAGAGCCTCAGACTGGGGTTTAGAGAAACCGATGAGGCGGTTTCCACTCAGCACCTCTCCCTGCGTCAGGACGGGTCTGAATTTCACCCAAATTCTGTGTTTTACTGCATTTGCTTCCCACGAAACCCCCCTGGGCAGCTCACAGCAGCAGAATTCTCTGCTCAGGTGGGGGCTGTCCTACCAGAAAGGCAGCTCCCAGTTTAACTGCACGGGGGCTCTTCAGAAGCTGCCAGAGCCTCACGCAGGAGCTGCCACAACCAGAGTGAAGGCTGGGGCTTTGTGATGGGGAGCAAATGGCCAGCAGGTTCCCAAGTGGGTTGCCGGGGCAAAATAAATCAGCGAAACCCTTCCTCATCTGCTTTTCTGGTGCCATCAGGCTGGAATATCCCCACGGAGAAGGGAAGGAGCTGCCCGTGCCCCGGCGGGGAAGGGCTGCGTGACTCAGATTGTAAATGATTTTTCCCTCCTCGTCCTGGAGAGGACAGAAACGGTTCCCAGGAGTCAAACTTCCCCGGAGAAGAAGCTGTTGGGCAGGTGGTGCTGGCACGGAAATACCACTGCTGGGTGGCCATGGCCATATGCTGAGGGAGACATTGGTGTCGCTCTCAGCTGCAGCACCCGGAGGAGGGGGATGGCAGCGTGTGGAGGAGGATGCTCTCAGCACCTCAGCAGCTCTTCCAGCCCTTCCCCAGCTCTCCTGGTGATGGCAGGAACACGTTTAATGGCAGCCGTGCAACACCTCTCCATTCCTGCCCCTCCAGCAGGCAGGGGTGGCCAAAAGCCTTTGGGATGTGCTGAGACCAAACCCCCCGCTCCCCTTTCAATCTTTTTTTTTCTTCCCCCNNTTTTTTTTTTTTCCCCCCCCCCCCCCCCCTCCCCGCAGGTGACCACTGGAGCCTCAGTGAAATAAGTTGCCCTGTTGTGGGGTTTGGTGGCCCTGCCTGGTGCTCTGGGGTGGCCTTGGTGACGAGGCAGCGATGCTCATCCAGGTTAATACTTGAGTGTAGGGAAGCTTTGTGTTAAAAACACCCCACGGCTGCTGTCGTGAGCGTCACTGTCACCAGATGATGGGGCTGTGGTTTGGTTTTGCTGCCGTTTTGGGGTTTCTTTAAATGCCACACACACACCCCCCCTTTGCTCTCAGAGCAATCGTCCTCTGCTAACAGAGGATGACACTCGTTTGGGGGCTCTGCGATGCGTAAAGGAACATCTGAGCTAATGTCACCAGCCTGCCATGTGTGCATCCCTCCTCTGGCACCTCGGCACAAGCTGCAGCCTGTTCCCTTCCCTGGAGAGCTCTGCCATCAGGGCACAAAACCTCCATCCTTCTGGAGAAGGAAGGATGGAGATGGAAGACTCCGGGTTTTTTTACGGCGGTGACTGGTTTTTCTTTTAACATTGGGGTGGTTTTGTCCCTTTTGTCCCTTCCTGCTCTTCCTGCGCAAAGTTAGAGCGTGGCTCAGAGCGTCACCTTCCTCCTCAGCCTGATGAGAGCGTGGTTTTCCCCTCCCTGCAATTAGCTAAAGTGTTTCTGGTGGTGGAGCAGCCATGGATGTCTGGGTGTCCTGGGTGAAGCTGCGTGAGGCTTGGAAGGGTGACAAACCATTAAATCAGCTGGAGCTTTACAGGAAGAAAGGGACCGGTGGAGCATCTGCTCGGGGTAAAGGTCTGGGAGCCAGAGTCAGGCTTTTCTTCTCTCTGGTGTCCTTGAATTTTGCTGTTTTGTGCAGGAAAATCCGTTGCTGGAGCCAAGGTGTCCGCTTGGTAGGATGCAGCCAAATTTCCAGTCTCCTTCTCCAACCCTCACCAGGGAGGGCAAGCCCTTCTCCCCTCTCAGGCTGTATTTTGCCAGGTTTCTCTTTGCTGAGCAGCTTCTCCCCATCCAGTGGCTCCTCAAAGCCCCCTTGATGCCCTCCTGGCGTGGTGTCGGCAGCACCATCGCGACGAGGTCTCTCCCATGGCTTGGCTTTGGTGGGAAGGGCGAAGGGGGAGCGTGGGGGTGATGTGGGGGTGAGGGAGGAGAAATCCCAGCTGAATGCAGGGCGAGTGCTTGTTTTAGGAGAGCAGAGGGAGCAGTGACTCCTTTGGTGTGAGTTTGATGCTTTTCTCCTTCCCCTTCGTCGCGCCCCGGTGGGTCCCGGCCAGGGTGGTGGCATCGCAGTTGGCGGGCGGTGACTTTTTCTCTCCTCTGATTCAGAGCAGAATTACTCAGCTCTCGTTTGGATAAAATGAGAGGCAGGTCAAATGACTGTTGTTCCCTCTTGGGAGGACATCTGCGGGGTACCAAGTACGGGGGGCTGAAACCTGATGGCTTGAATGAGCAATGCGGGGGACAGAGATGTTGTGGAGGGGCACCTGGTGACACCAGGCTGGGCTTTGGACCCCAGAATGGTCTTCCTCAGGCTCTGGTGTCCCTTGGATGCTTGCCTGGAATTCCCATGGGTGATGGAACAGCAAGTGCAGGTGTTGCACCTGGGGAGAAATAACCCCCTGCACCAGGACAGGGTGGGGGGACCTGCTGGAGAGCAGCTCTGAGGAGAAAGACCTGGGAGTCCTGGTGGACAACAGGATGGCCATGAGTCAACAACGGGCCCTGGTGGCCAAGAAGGCCAATGGCATCCTGAGGGCCATCAAGAAGAGTGTGGCCAGCAGGTGGAGGGAGGTCATCCTGCCCCTCTGCTCTGCCCTGGGGAGGCCCCAGCTGGAGCACTGGGACCAGTTCTGGGCTCCCCAGTTCAAGAAGGACAGGGAACTGCTGGAGAGGGTCCAGCAAAGGGCTGTGAAGATGCTGAGGGGCTGGAGCATCTCTCTGCTGAGGAAAGGCTGAGGGACTTGTGTTGTTTGAGTCTGGAGAAGACTTAGGGGGGACTTGATTAATGCTTATAAATACTCAAGGGTGGGTGTCAGGAGGATGAGGATGGTCTTTTTCCAGTGGTGCCCAGGGACAGGACAAGAGGGAATGGGCACGAACTTGAGTAGAAGAAGTTCCACCTAAACATGAGGAGGAACTTCTTGACTTTGAGAGTGGCAGAGCCCTGGCAGAGGCTGCCCAGGGAGGTGGTGGAGTCTCCTTCTCTGGAGACATTCCAACCCCCCCTGGACACATGCTCAGAGAGCACTTGGACATACTGCGGGCCAGTAACGCGTCATTTTTTGCATCATTTTACCCTTTTTTGCGGTGCCAGGAGCGACGTGCTCCTGCTTTCCTCAGGGCCTCACTCTTCCATTGACCACGCAATGCCCTGTGCCTGGGACCTCATTCTCCTCCTCCCTCCCAGGTGGGAAGCTCTTCTGAAAGCTGATGACTTGTTCCTTGCTCGGGCACTTCTCTGCGAGGCTGGAAAATGGCCTTTTAACACACAAATCCGTGGGGAACTGAAGTGTCCAGCTGGAGAAATGTCACACCCCCCCCTGCTCCTCCTGGAGAAACACCAAGGGAGAAAAATCATTAATTTCCTTTCCAGTTTTCTAATGGCTTTGTGGTACCTTTCACTTTGACAAACCCCAATCTCTTTCATCGGGACGTTTAAGCTGATTCATAAAGGATTAGTTTGGTTTGGCCCAACCTCAACGAAGTTGTCAAAAATAACAACTTTGGGGCCCCTGGGGGAGGAGGGGAAGGAGTTCTCAGAGCTGCTGCTTCCCAGCGCGGCGGAAGGTGGGGAGCAGAACCTGGACATGACAGGGAAACCTGAGCGTGGAGATTTGGCAGATCTTGTGACAAATTAGTGACGGTGCCAACTCATTTACTCTGCCACAAATAGAAATTCAATTGTAAATGCCAGGGAGCAGCTTCCCCTCTGAGGGGGGGGGGAGCAATAACTGGAGGTCCCCCTGCAGCTCCCGGAGCGGGGAGAAGGCTCTGTTTTCCCCTTTGTTGAGTGGATGTATCTTCTTTGGAGAGTTTTTTGGTTTTTTTTTTAAAGGAGTTATCAGCAGAAGAGCATTATCCTTGAATTTCTGCCTTGTCAGACATGCCCAGCCGGGCGAGGTGAGAGCGGCTGCCCCCCCTTTGTGTCATGAGCCAGGGGGGTAAAAGATAATCTTTTCCAACTATAAATAACATTTTTGTTCTGAAATGTCTTGCTCCCTTTCCTCAGGTCGTTAGAACCTGCTTATCCACTCCTTATCTGTCTCCTGAATGATTCAAGCCCCAGCCCGTGCCAGCCCCTTCTCCCCGTTACCTCCTTCAGTCACCCCCGAGCTCCGGAGTTGGGAGGAGAATTTGGGGGGCGGTGGGTTCTTTGCATTAACCTCTCGAAGGGACCTCTCGAGATCCTCCAGCCCAGAGCACAGCACTCAGGACTGCATCCAGGGGGGGGCTTGAAGATCTCCAGAGTAGGGGGTGCTAATTAAATGGCTCGCTTTGCCTGGCGGCTGGACCTTCGGTGGCCCTTCATGTTTTCCTGCATGAATCTCTTCTGTTTTGGGGGTTTTCCTCAAAACTGCCTGATGCTCAAGGCTGGTGACTGAACTGGAAATCCCACCTGCAGCTGGGTGAGGGTGGGCAAAGCTCTTGCCCTGGGTATAAATATTTTAAGGGGGAAAGACACTCCTTCCCCCCCCCGCCTCTTCTCATGACAACCTTCCTGTTCCAGGAGCAGCCAAAATCCCTTCTCATCTGGGGAGACCGAGTAGATTTGTTTACTCAACCTTTACCAGAAGAGGGAGAGGCCTGACAGGAAAGCAGCGGGCAGGGAAAGCCGATGTCTTAAATAAATGAGTTTGCACTTTGAAATCGTGCACGGTCCAGTTGCCGGGGCTTTTGTGTCTCAAGGCACCGGCACGACGCGCTTAATGACCAAGAATTTGAAGGCTGTAATAAAAGCTCCATCCTTCTAATGGCTTTTTTATTCCCTCCCCCAATCTTTGGCCCCAGCTGCTTGCTGTGGAGGTCGGAGAGGCTTTTCCTTCCTTTCCCATCCCTTCCCAGCTGGGTTGAAAAGCCTGGTCCTCGAGCTCCCCTCCACCGAAACCCGCAGCAGCCCCAGGGTGTGTTTTGATTCCGCCTTTGTGGGCTTTGATTCTTTGTTTTGATGGGTTTTTCTTTAAACTCTTGAGCCCTAGGGCAACTTAGGGCTGGTTATTTATTTATTTTTTACCTTCAGTGGAGTCTCAAACCCCGGGAGCCCTATCCCAAGGTGTGGAATCTGCTCCTGCCCCTCCACCGCTGCGTTGCTCCCGGGGTGGTTTTGCCGGGCGGTTGCCTTTGAGGCTCCTCGTGCCATCCCTGTGAATAATGGATGAGCCATAATGAAGTGTCTGTGGAACTAACCTACATCCAAAGCCCTCTGTGATGCCGCCCCAGAGACACGCTGGCTTGTTTATTTCTTTTTTTATGGCCTTTGGGAAAGGAGGGAGGGGAAAAAAAAAAAAACCCACAACAAACCTTGAAGCCAGAACTGCAAACCCCCAAGGACTCCTTGCGCAGCCTTGTCACCCTCTTCCCTGGACCTTGGAGGGCAAAGTGGCTCTTAAAGTCCTCGAGAAGCACTTTAATGTGGAGCAAGAGCTGTCTTGCTTGTTGGATTCGGTCTGAGTGCCCTCCCCAGCTCTTGGGGCCCGAGGACGGATTCGGCTCCTCTCGAGCAACTTTCAACCTCCGGCCACTTACTCAAATTAAAGTGGAGGATTTAATCTGATTGTCAGCGGTTCCTGGCGACGCTCCTTCTCCACAGCAGGGTTGTGTTTCTCCGTAGTGACGTCCCGTGGTGGCAGATGGGGCAGGGACAGGACATTTATTAATTTATTATTCCGAAGGGACAGGACTGGAGGTCTCAGAGGGGACCTGCTGATGTCCCTGCGATAAGATGAGGTGGGTGCTGCTGTGGCTGCAGAAATGAGGTGCCTGTTGCTGCTCAAGCTCCTCTAAGGGGTAGTTTGATCCCTCTGGGGTGAGGGGGATGGAAGGTGTAAGGGTGGAGGTGACCTGGTTCCTTTTTCCCTTCCAGGAGGAGAGGGAGAAGCGGCGGCTGGAGCAGCTGGAGCGCAAGAAGGAGCTGCAGCGCCTGCTGGAGGAGGAAGACTCCAAGCTGAAAGGGAAGTCACCCAAACAGGTCACTCCGGGCAAAGTCACCAGGGCCCAGATCGAGGAGACGATCAGAAAAGACCAGCAGCAGAAGGAGAACGCAGACACAGGTTTGATGGGACCATAGAAAGACCCTGAGACTCATGGAGGGTCGGGGAGCGGGAGGGTGGGGGGCTCTTCCTTCTTCACCTGTGGAAGGACAAGGTGTTGGGAAAGCAGGAGCTTCCTGCAGCTGTTCCGTGCTGATCTGCTGCTGTGGCTGAAACAGAAATCGAGGGGAGAAGAACCTTCTGTCACCCTGAGGTGGAGAAAAAGAGCTGCAGAGCAGACACTTACCCCCAGCACTGAGTTTTCTCAGCGCTGTCTTCAGAGGCCTTTAGATTCATAGAATGGTTTGGGTGGGAAGGGACCTTAAAGCCCACCCAGTCTCACCCCCTGCCCTGGGCAGGGACACCTCCCACCAGCCCAGGTTCCTCAAAGCCCCCTCCAACCTGGCCTTGAAGCCCTGCAGGGATGGGGCAGCCACAGCTGAAGAAAACTTGACAAGAACTTTAGGAAAGCCCCTGCCTCTTCTGCACAGGCTGGGTTTGACATTAACGGTTGTCCCTTTTCCCCACCCCTTCCTTGTGCAGCAGAGAAGGAGAAGACTCACTTGGAGGTTCCTTTGGAGGAGAACCTCAACAGGAGGGTGCTGGAGGAAGGGTCTGTGGAGGCCAGGACGATCGAAGATGCCATTGCTGTCCTCAGGTACGTGGCTGGATGCTCCCCTTTGAACCTTTCTTCATGAGAAATTCTTGAGGACCCTCCCTCCCTCAGAACAGGCTGATATTTACACTTTGACCATGATTTTCTATCTCGATGGTGAGACCAGGACCCATCCCCTGCCCCACAGTTGGGTGGAGATGGTTTGAAATGGGCAGGGGGGGACATCGGGGGGTTTTTCTGCTTCAGCGCTCGGTTGTGGAAAGAGAAGGGGAGAGCGGAGCCTGGGGAGGTGTCTCTGATCCCTGTGTCCTTCTGGAAGAACACCAGGTGCTGGTATAGCTTAGGGGTGGACCTGCTGGACCACGGCTCTGAGGAGAAGGATCTGAGGGTCCTGGTGGCTACTAAATTATCCCTGAGCCAGCAATGTGCCCTTGTGGCCAAGAGGCCAATGGGATCCTGGGCTGCGTAGGGAAGAGCGTGGCCAGGAGGTGGAGGGAGGTCATTGTCCCCCTCTGCTCTGCACTGGGGAGGCCACAACTGGAATCCTGCGGCCAGTTCTGGGCTCCCCAGTTCCAGAGGGACAGGGAGCTGCTGGAGAGAGTCCAGCGAAGGGCAACCAAGGTGCTGGAGGGATTGGAGCATCTCCCTGAGGAGGAAAGGCTGAGGGAGCTGGGGCTCTGGAGAAGAGAAGGCTGAGGGGAGACCTTATTGGTGCTTCCAAGGATCTCAAGGGTGGGAAGAAGGAGGATGGAGCTGGACTCTTCTCAGATGATCTCTAGAAGGTCCCTTCCAACTCTGCCAATTCCGTGATTTTGGGGCTGGGGGGGGGCTCCGAGGTGGAGGAAAAGCAGAGCTCTGTGTTCGCTGGGTCCAGGGAGGGACTCTGTGTGTGTGTGTCCCCCTCCCAACCCCCTTCTCGTCCCCAGGGGGCCGCGTGCTGGAGGTGGGCTTCGGCATGGCCATCGCCGCCAGCAAGGTGGAGGAGTTCCCCATCGAGGAGCACTGGATCATCGAGTGCAACGAGGGGGTCTTCCGGCGCTTGGAGGAGTGGGCCAGGACACAGCCCCACAAGGTTCGGGGGGTGGGCTCTGCCGGTGGGCACCGGTGGGTGCCGGTGGCCGGGTCTCACCCCTCTGCCCCCCTTCCCCCCCGCAGGTGGTGCCCCTGAAAGGGCTGTGGGAGGACGTGGCGCCGACGCTGCCGGACGGGCACTTCAGGGGTGAGGAACCGGGCAGAGCCCCACGGGACCAGGGGAGGGGGTGGGATGGGTGGGGGGTCCCCACAGCAGAGCTGGGGGAGCAGCAACCTCCCAGCCTTCTGGGGGTGGGAGAGACGGGGTGGGAATCTAAATAAGAAAAAAAAATTAGGAAGAGGCGGTGAAGGGGGATCATTTCCCACCCCCCACCCCGGAGCCTCGGTGGTCTCTCTCCCCCCCCTGGGGCTGACGGGGGGTCTCGGGTGTTCCCGGGCAGGGATCCTGTATGACACCTACCCGCTCTCCGAGGAAACCTGGCACACGCACCAGTTCGCCTTCATCAAGGTAAAGTGGGGGGTGCAGCCCCCCCACCCCACTCCCACCCCCTTTGCCAGGAGCCGGAGCCCCCCCGCCCAGGGGATTTTTGGGATCAGATGGAGCAGGGAGAAGAATTTTGGAGCCGGGTGTTGGTCTGCAGACCCTGTGGACCCTGCAACTCCCCACCCCCCCCAAGACTGGCTCTGTGGGGAGG